>JAQGBT010000160.1:0-73853 GCA_034698585.1 Disparrhopalites patrizii
TGCCCCACCAGGGGCACAATGCCCCACCAGGGGCGCAATGCCCCACCAGGGGCACAATGCCCCACCAAAGGCGCAATGCCCCACCAAGGGCGCAATGCCCCACCAAGGGCGCAATGCCCCACCAAAGGCGCAATGCCCCACCAAAGGCGCAATGCCCCACCAAGGGCGCAATGCCCTGCTAGAGGCGTAATACCCCTCAATCGATTAGCCCCAGTTGCCTGATCATACCATGTTACCCTACATATTTCCCTTTTCCCTTTTTCCCTGGTTCCATGCATTAAATAAGAGTATCTATTTTTATGGTCCAACAAAGCCTTGGCGTGTGTGCATTGGCATACTCATACTACTGACGGAGCATATAATATTGACAGCGACGTGTGGGAAACGTTATTTGCTCAGTCCTAATTCCCTTTTGCAATTTGCAATACATGGCGAAGAGGCACGGAAGGGAATACTTATGAGTAGGTAATGTGGGGATGGGGAGCTCTTGTATCAATTCTATGCCACTTGGCTTTTATGAGATTATTCCGAATATAACGGAAATCTATTCATAATTTAGTGCCTTAAAGACATCGATTTTTTGTCCTTTGTACAGTGCTCACTGCTCACTGCTCACTGCTCACTGCTCACCCACTTGCACCAACAGCCGCCATGTCACATGCAACAAATTAGAGACGACCACAAGAAGTGTATGGTGGCTCTCCTATAATTCCCTGCTCTTGCGGATCGCAATCGCAATCGCAAGTTATTTTCCCTAAAACACTTATACCTTTTTTCTGAACCAAAGTAAACACGGGCTAAACAAGTAAGCATCGTAACATGAGTAGCGGGTTCGTGCCAAGCTTTGTAGCACGCTATAAAAGGGAAGGAGTCCTTTGGCTTTCTGCTTAATCACACATCAGTCCAAGCGCTATCTTTGTGGTGAAGGTTCGCGGTGAAGAATTGGGATAAAAAAAAATTTAAATTAAATTTCTGTCGTGTAATGGCACGAAAGACACGATAGGATTTAAAATAAATATATGGATCTGCGCAAATGTAGCGTCCTTCTTTCCCTTCAATGCGCCAGTCATTCAGGATTAGTCAAGTGTCACGGGGAACACCAATAATTTGGAGAATCAGCCGTTGAAGGAAGCCCTTGTTTCCCCAAAATATACCTTTATTCATTATCTTGGAGTTGTCATTGGATCCATTTCTGTTCCTGAGCCTTTAGTTTCGTGTGTGTAAAAGTCTTGGCTTAGATTACGTAAACAAATTCCAAGACGTTAGTTCCGCCTTTGCTTTATATTTCTTCGATTTCTCTCCCGTTTTACCATTGAATTATTTTACATCGCAGAATAAAATTGCGTCACATCGTGGTGTTGGAAAGAAAGTTGATGAAATTCCAATTTGCTTTACCACCAAGAGAATTGTTCCCGTCCATTGCATGTTTAAGGGTGCAAATCCAACAACTTCAAAATTGACGTTGTCACTGGCTGCCATTCGTTGTGAGTCACTGGCTCCGTCAGGGATTTGTCACCCTCTGTCTCCATTTCAACCGCAAAAAACGTGGCTGCCTGAGTGCTTTTCGGAACAAAATGTCCACATCGTACAGCCAAGGCAGCTTGACTCAGTGTAAGACATTATTTTTCACATAATTTGCAAGCATATGATCTGAACGGCATATGTGCAGATCAGAAAGTCAAATGGTTTGATATGCTCCGTGTCTCTCTTGTTCTTGATTAGTCAATCTGGCGGTTTCTGCCTCCGCCATGGCCGCTTTTTTCTTGGTGAGCGGCTTCTGCTGGCTCCTCTACTTCATCTGCAATTCACACAAGCGCATGATCAAAGGTTTCGTCTCCGCTCCATTTCCCAGCCTCATTAATTATTTAATAAAATATGATCCCTTATTGAGGAATGACCAATTTAACAAATGTTGCAGGTCCGAAACCGGCGAGGAAAATCCGGGCGCACAGTATCGCGAGTGGTTCGAGTGTTCCCGGGGATGTTCATGGCCATTATTACGCTCCTCGGAATCCCAATGTTTACATGGGTGAGCATCTAGTTTTTATTTTATTTTTTTATTTTTTTAATATTTTTTTTAATTCCGCTACTCACGTCTCAACTACGTTCGTGTGGCATTTGACAAACGTTAATTGATTCTTCTGGCTTTTAGATCGCCGCTATAGTTGCCCTTTCCCAGAAGCCAATGGGATGACGGCGTACCCAGAGGTCTTTGGCTTGCCGTCACACCTGTCACCTTTAGACATCCCCGTCTTACTCGGAGTCAACGATCCAAGGGATGGAGCTCGTAAGATTATTTGCTTATTTTTATTACCCTTCCCACATTAATTCCCACTTCAACCCAGTTCGCCTTACAAATTTTGTTCTATTCAACGACAGTGGATGTACATCTTATTTGTTTTTATTCCTCCAAACTGCTCTCTCTCTCTCTCTCTCTCTCTTTTGGATCATGCTCTTGAAGAAAGTCAGTGAGGAAGGGGTGACGGTCTATTAAAATAGAGAGTGTTTACTTTGTTCGATGGAGTGAAAGCTACAATAATAATTGTAACGATTTACACCTAGCGTTTCTAATAGTCTCTGCATGAGCAAACAAATTTATGAGAGAAAGGACGCTTTTACAAATATAACTTCAAACATTGCAGAAGACCAATGATTTAAGTGTCTTTTGCCCCCCAGCTTTAGCTTTTCCCACTTACACAATAATGGCTGATTACGTTTTGCTCAAGTTTTAATGCTCTTTGTGCATTCCTTGAATGGATTTTGTCACTGATTTCAGCACCGCCGTACCCTGGACATCTCAACGAAGTGATTACAGTGCCTCACAGTCCCACGAAGGTCCCTCTGCCCCCGCCTTATTCGGGATAAATTGGTGGAATAATAAACTAATATCCACACATTTTTGCATTTATGCTTCTGCTAATGCGTCCAGTCAAAACGAACTACGCTGGAGGTGTAAAATTTGTTTAAAAATGTTTTTATTCTGAAATCATTTCAAAATACTGAATGTTAATTTAGTTATCACGTGTCTCTGCGAAAGGGCTGCACTTGCATTAATTTGTAGGATATGTTGACTACTTGGTAAATTGCAAGGTAGCAACAGCTGAGAGGAACAAGGAGCTACAGAAAAACAAACTACAAAAAAAATGTAACCAGAGGAAGAAAAACATTGCTCGGGGTGATGGAAGGTGCCTAAGAGAAAGCTAATGCTTCGCATTCAATACTTTTGTAAATTAGTTGATCAGACTGGCCAGTATATTTATACCTCCCGAGGCGACACACAGTAGTTGCATTGCTCCTGATAATTTGCCAGACGTGTAATAGAAGGCGGAAAAGTAATCAGTGTGGGTAATTAGTTAAGAGTCGATAACTGGGCAGTTTTTTCACAAAACTGAAAGGGAAAGCGAACACGTCCGTGTGTTAGAGGCATCCATGTGAATATAAACATGTACGACGCAGACAAAAGGAGCCAAAAACGGAGTAATAAGAGATGAGAAAGCCAGCTACTTCCTTATACGAGGAGCTATTTATCATTATCGCGAAGAGCTATTTATTATTATCTCCTATTTGGTATGAAATTGATTGAGATTGGAAATTCCCATGTGTTCAACAAGTCAGCTGAACAGAAATGAACATTCTTAAATGCTTAACCCTTTCCACCCACATTATTCCGCTTCAATTTAGATGCCTATACACACAGGAAATAATGATCTTGGTGCCTCATATGTATATTGTATATACCTATTAATATAGATTATATACGTACAACTTGCTGTACGTGTCCAATGCCTTCTACGTATGTATGTATGTACAATGTGTATACGATGTATTTATCTGACAAAGTTCTCTACAAATTCTCGTTTTTCTCAAAGCTGGACCATAAAATTAAAGGAAATAAATGCGTGTGCTGCTCAGCAGAATAATAATAAAGTGAAACTTATTTCTTACTCTTTCTTCCCAGAACTGCAGTTCAATACACTTTTATTAGTCGCATTCCATCCGACATTTGCCAGACGGCACATGTATTTTTAAGCGTAAGCAGATCCCCACGGATCCCAAATGAATTACAAAAGTTTTGGGCCGAAATTGCATACCGTTTACCGTTCCTCTTTATTACAAAACGGAGACGAACACATTTGTGGGAATTAAATCTGCCTTTGTTCTTTTCATGCAAGTATTTCCTATTGATGTTTTTAGACATTTGAGGGAAAATTACAGAGATAATTTCTCCTTTTCGTAGCCTGGTTTGACTAGAAGAGCTTGTCGGGAATTCTAATAAAATGGGAATTAATTATGTATGAATATACATACATATATACATAATTCTATATTAATATTAATATCAATCTATATTAATTTTATATAATTCGATATTCTCTCTCTATGTAATATACATATATCTTAATTAAAAAAGATGCTGGGTAAATGAGTGGTATCCAGGGGAGTGAAAAAGTATGCTTTCCCACAGCCCGTGTACAGAGATGGTACCTATCTTTTACGATCCTCTAACTCAGAATGAATTTGGTTAAGAAAAAACCAAATTAGTAAGTAAGTACGCTGATAAACTATTGAATTTTTCTAATATTAAATTACAAAGTTGTCTGTTTGTCGTAATAATGAAAATACATATGATATAGGTAATATACACACAATTTACTTGGAAAGGCATTAATAGTACATAATGCAATTGTACTAATTAATTCAATTTTTAACAAATTTGGCCCTTAGGGCATTTGTTTATTAAATTTATTTAGGGTAAAATTTGCTACTGATTGTTTTAAGCAAAGATATGTGAATGTGCCAGTGAAAATTTGATAAAATTGTTCTCGCTCATTAAAAGTCACACCAGAATTTTCGTAGCAATTCTGCGCTTCCTTGTTTTAATTACGTATTCCTCTATTCACTTTAGAAATATAAATGACATTCAAACTGTTACAGTCATTTCAAATCAGATTTGCTTTGCTTGAGTTTTACAGACAAGAACTAAAAAAAATAACCAGACATCACATAATGTTGAAAGCCCAGCATAACAGTTTAATATGCGAGCCGCCCGGGTCAAATTTTAGGTTAATTATTGAAAGATTTGCAGCTGACTAGTGGTTGTGATTAATCTTGTTTTTTGGTCGTTAAATCGTTATCCGGCAGGAGTTAAGAAAGTATGCATACAACTTCTCTTGCCGTGTTAATTTCCTGCAACAACTTCAAGAAATGTCCATCTCTCCACTTGTGATTACTTGAGACAACACAACATGTATTATTTTCTAAATTTCGCACTAGTAGTAGAGTAGATCAAACAAAGCACATGAATCATACGCCACAATGTGGAGTTAAAAAATAATTTCTAAAGGTCAAGGTACAATATATCGCAGACTATATCCATTTTCCCGAACGTATATGGATTCGGATACTTAGCGCTTCTCTCCCCTTGCAAACTTATCCAACGCCTCTTTCACTAGTTTTCTCGTTACACCATTCTTAACCAGTATTGAAAGGACTCCAACAGTTCTCAAATCGGTAATATTACGTTGTTCATCGTCAAAAAATATCATGTCTTCATATTCAATGTCCATCTCTTGTTTGATCCTGCGAATAGAATAGTAAAATACATAATTACAGGGCATAAGGAATGGGCCATAATACGCCGACAGTTCTGAATATCAAAAAAATACTGATATATGGAATAAAAATTCCATACTTTTTAAAATGGGCCAATTTGCACCCAGGATAAATTTGCTTGCAATCAATGTGCGGATTCCAACCGAACAAGTGAAGAAGAGATTCTGCTCCCCGTACTTCTCCCGTCCGAGAGGCAATAGCAATAAGATAATTTTCGGCCTTCAACTCTTCCAAAACTTTTGGAACTTCCTCGTAGTATCTGACAAGCTTTCCACAAGCATCCATTACGACGCCACTAAACATCAAATCAGCCGGTTGGATTATTTCAAAGACAAAATTTAGCTTCCGAAATTATGAACCATCTCATGCAAAATACGGACAGGTATTTATTTAATTACTTACTTTGATTTTTTCGAAAACGGTGGAGTAACATGTGTGTCAACCCAGTACGGCCAAAGTGTGTAATCTGAAAAAAGTTTGTGATAGCACGTCAAAAATATGAAAATAAAATACGAAAATATCAGAAAAATCAACAGAACTTTTGATTTGATTACTAACCCAGATCAAACACTAAGATTTTAGGCTTTCTCCCTCCTGCCATTTGAACCTTTTTGTTTTGCGAGCGTTCGGTTTCCTTGTTTATATATACAGAGATGCGAAATAACTGCGATGTTCTTCTAACCAACGTATATTTTAATCGAATATTTCTGTCGGGTCCACATCCGTGTGTAATTCCTAATAATGTTTACAAAGACACAAAGAGCGGCTCAAACTTTTGCAGCAGATGATCTAATTTTCACGATAATGATCTTACGCTTAGATAATGACTACGCTTGCTGTGTCAAAACAGTATAAGAGACTCGGGGGCAGCTTGCAAAACCGGTATTACTGTTACAGTTGAATCAGAGAAAGACAGGTTTATGATGTCTAATTACCATTTGTAAGTACTTCGAAATATTTGTCTTCACAATTTCTTTGAAATGAAATTAATACACGCGGAGTAGTAGGGAGTGAGTAAGGACATAATGTATAAAAAAAAAAATTACGAACAAAACTGCAGCTGCACTCTGCAGTTTCTGCAGTCTAGAGTAAACACTAATTAACACATTTTATACGCACGTCAAGTCCCCTGAACCTGAAAATTTCATTCGGCAAATGAATGCTAAGCTGAAAACTTCCACAACTCAAATTAAAATAATCCCAACTGGAATACGATGGTTTATTTGATACCGAAAAAGATTGTAACGGAATTATCCACTATATCTACAGGATTGGATGAGGTTCGCTCAGGTTGCTGTTTTTTACAGCTGTTTTTCAATTTCGAAGTTGTTATTGTTAATTAATAACATGGTAAAAAATTGTAACAAAGCAGCAACAAACTTACAAATGCGGCACTTGGTGTAATAAATTATATTAATTATAAAACACGTTGACCAGGTACTTACGTCTTGTATTTTGTATTCTTCAAGCAGTTTGTAAACTTTTTATCCAATCTTCCACGTAAATCAATAAATCCGTGAATGCGGCAGGAATTGCAATTGATCGGGAACCGGAGAATCTCAGTCCGGAGAAACAGCCCGGAGAAAGTCAGTGTGATATGGAAGAACAGAAACCGAAACTCCGAAAAAATGACATTTCTTGATTTCTTCGGCCTTCGGATTTTTTTTTTTTTTTTTTTTTTTTTGCGGAATTGTTGATTTTAAATTTGGCGGTAATTTCCAGGACTTTCGCCAACGAAGAGCTGACTGTGGAAATTGTCCCTTTCCGTTCTTTTATTTCTTTTCCAAGATCTAATTTGTATTTTTGGTGCAGGTTAATGAGGTAATTGGTGCATAAATCTTTAGTGATCTGAGCCAGCACTTTGGTTTGAGTTTTGAATGATGACCATTGACCATGATGAGGAAAAAATAATCTCTTTCGCTGGAGCGCAGGGGGAAGCCCAAGAGACAAGGCACCATAAGCACTATAACACTATAAGCTGGCCTGGCCGCCCTTGGTTGAGGTGGACGAAAAAGCGCAACCCTTTGAATCTTCTATTCCTCTTTCGTTTTTCAGTTTTCAGTTAAATTCAATGTCGTTTGTCGTTTGTGCTTTGTCGTTGTTCAATTGTTCTTTTGTATGCTGTGTGAGCTCAGGAATGACGCAGTAGTATACGCAATCAAATATCGAAACAAACATTTACATTTACGATTTACCCCACATTTGGCGAACAGTTGCAAACTAACTTCAACGATATTACCATCACTGTATCCCTGACGTTGTTGAATTTTACTATCCTGGAGTAATTTAGTAGTGATTTGTACTTGAGTAGCAATAATTTTAGAAAACTCGAAGGTTTCTCAAATCTCTGAAGTAGGGACTGTTTAGATAAACGGAACTAAAGTGTACGTGTACCTTATTATTTGGCAAGGTGATAGTGAAAAATTCTGAATTTAATAGCCTAGTGTCTTAATTAACAATATATCAACATGGGGAAGGGTTTCAATAATTACATGTGCAAGAAGTTCTTCCATCCAGCCTCTCGGGACAACTTGAAGAGAGTATGGATGGCGGAACAGAAAGCTGAAGCTTACAAAAAGAAGCAGGAAGAGCTAAAAATGCAATATGAAAAGGAACAAGATTTGTACAATAACAAGTAAGTTGTGACTTGTGACACATATATTTGTATTATTATGTCATGTACGGTAATTAAAATTAGTTTACGGATCTCATGTAAGTACGTGTACACTAACACGATGCTGCTTTTTGTTTTACAGGGCATTATTGAGCAAAGAAAGTAAAGAAAAGCTCAGTGTGAATTTCCTCTACGAACCCCCACCTGGTATGAAACGAGAACGAGAACGTGAAGCTGGAGAACCCGAATTTAAGTTCGAATGGCAACGAAAATTTAATGCCCCTCGCGAAGATTACTGCAAAGGGAACGAAGAAATCCGTGACCAGCCGTTCGGAATTCAAGTCAGAAATGTTAGGTGCATTAAATGTCACAAATGGGGGCACATAAATACGGACCGAGAATGTTCTCTCTTTGGCCAGTCGGTGGGTATGAATAATGTCGAGATGGATCCACTGTTACTAATGCACAAAATGAGAGAAGAAGGATTAGCTCTAAAGCAAAGTGTGTTAGGTGTCCGACAAAACGCTCCGGGAGAAAACCAGGTACAAATTTACGGAGAAATCCGTAGTATGCGTTGTGCTCTTGCATTAAGTAATGTAATGAGTTAATGAGTATCTATGTGTATGAGAAGTCGGAAATGTAATAATCTAATAATTTCATTTGCAGGAATTAATTGAAGAAGATGAAGAAAGTGGTTCTAATGAACCTACCAGCGAACCCGTAGACGATGGAGACCTTGAAGGAATGCTAAAAGGAATGTCAACTAAACAAAAGAAAAAACTTTTAAAGTAATTCTATAATTTTAAATATTTACTATCAGTTATAAATCTGGTTCTGTCTTAGGCCTAGAAAGTTAAAATTTTAGTAATTGGTAATTAAATAATAAGTTACGTTTTTGAATCAGTCCAACGGTCCAGTTTTATTTTTTATTATACTCGCAAATGCAAATATTAATATGGATTGTATGTTATCGTAGGAAATTGGAAAAAATGGAGAAGAAGCAGCGTCGAGAAGCTAAGAAAAACAAGAAGCGAGACAAGGATGATCACAAAGTAAAAGACAGGTCAGAGAAAATTGATCGTGATCGGGAGCAAGAGCGAGAGAGAATTGACAAACGGCGTGAAAAGCGGCGAAACGAGGAACATCAAAAACACCGCAGCGAAGAGAGCGAGAAACGCCGAAGTCCAGTACGGGAAATTCTGAAGGACGAAGAACGTGAAAAATATCGTAAAGAGGATCGAGAGAGACGACGCAGTCGAGAACGAGAAAGTCGCAGAAGCGAAGACCGTCAAAGACGGCGAAGTGAAGAGCGAGAAAAACGTCGAAGTCAGGAACGAGAAATTCGCAGAAGCAGCAAATATGATGACCGAGATCGTGCCCGCGAAAGTAAAAACTACGACAAACGAGACCGGGAGTATGACCGTGAAGACGACAACTATAGGAGAAGAAGAGAGTAAGTACTTAGCAGATTATCTGCTGTGATAGACTATTTGAAGTTTGAAGAATTCCGTTTATAAGATATAATGTCGCATATGTGTACAAATTATATAGGTGTAGTACGCCCAATAAACATCCTGTAATTTTAAAACTTTGAAAATTATTATGTGGTTTTTCGCCAACAATATTCGTGTGCACACTGGGATAATCAACAATCACATAGTTGCGATTATTCCTCCGACGGCTGTTACTTTTATGTTATGTAATTACATATATGTATATTATACTTTTTTAGTGTGTCAGTGACGTCAGTATCAGTTGAAGTGTTTAGTAAAAGGTTCTTGTGACTCGCTATACATATACATATGTTGTACTAAGTTTGTATGCATTAATAAAATCAAAGTATGTACTAATAAATAATTAGTGAAGTGATTGTACATAGATAGAAATTATAATCAAGTGATCCCTCCACTGCAGCAGCCAAATCGCCAAGCCAAATCGGGACTTAGGCTTTAAGGGAATATATTATGGCATATTACACGGCTTCCAAAGAATCTTTTCGATGTGCGGAAGATACCGACACAACAATACTGGCTTCTTTAACGGGAACAAATCCAAGGGAACTTCCTAATTTGGCGGACAGGCAGACATACTCTAATTTGGCGGACAGGTGGAGCGAAGAGTAATTCTTCGGTGCGGGTGGATTAAAATTTGTCGGACATTCACTAATTTGGTTTACAGGACGGAATAGAAATTAATATTACAGATAAACGGAGCAAGTATAATCAGGTGCTTTTCACAGTGAAAGGTGGCGAACCCCGTGGAACATTTATACAGTCGATTCTCTTTATAACTGCCAGCCGTTATAAAGAGAATCGGTAAATAAACCTCAAATCAGTAAATATCCCCGTTATACCGAAAAAATGTTATGAAGAACAGCAATTTATAAGTTAACGATAGGAGAAATTTTTGAGGGAAGCATTTTCTCCCATCTTTAAACAACAAAAACCGTAACGGAGTTCGCTAGTAGAGAGAATCGACTGTAACTTGCTAGAAAATGTTGGGCAAACACTTTATCATTTACCTGAGTATGTACATGAACATGAAAATAATAACCTTTTGCGGAGACTTGCAAAAATGGAGCAGGCACCTCGTGGCTCTTGAATGAGGTTTCCTTTGTAAGTTATTTTCCAACATTTTCTTTAATTTTTTTCCCAAATATATTCTTGTCGCCAAATTATTGTCAGCCCGAACCGACGAATTACTGTTCGCTCCACCCGTCCGCCAAATTAGTGTCCAGTCAGCAAATTATAGAGGTTTCCGATACCGAATTGCTCTTCCAAAAGTATGGATGTAACATATGTATACAAGTATACATACGAATATATTATTTATTTGCACCAAAACAAAAGATATTTTCAATTTTGAAACATTTGCGGTAACAAGAGTGGGAGTGCGTGAGGGATTGAGAGATTAGGATGCATTGATTCTACTTCGTAGTAAAATCCGAGTACAATCTGAGAGTAAAATGAAGCCTGCCCCAGTTACCAATCTTAGCATTAACTTGATCAAAAATGTTTGCTACTACACGCGGATGGCTTAGCAGGTGCTTGCACTGCCTCAGAATGTAGATATGGTTAGGAGGAGTACCTTGAGAAAAAATCCTAAGTCATCCTTGTATTTCATCAGTTGTGCATCAGCTAAAACCGCCTTGTAATCCAATCCCCTGTTTTTTTCACTTTTCTTCTGCAAACAAAATAAAAGGCTTATCTATCCAATAACGTGTAAACAAACATCCCACACTCACGCAATAAATACTTTCCCTTTTTTGTGGGGAGCACGCATGATGCTTCATCATCTTTGTCTCTTTGTTCTACGGAATGGAACACCTTGTATTAGCTACATGAATAAAAGCAAAGATGATTCCCGGTGTTTGGATTTAATCCACAGAAAGTCCGAAGAAAAAGCGAGGTTGAGACACGCATGAGCTTTTCCCGATCAGTTCCTCTTCCTCTGGACAAAGAAGTCTTAGGTTAATTGGAGTGTGGAACGGAAGGGTTGGTGGAAGGAGGGAATAATTGGGAATTGAAAAGCTGTCAGTCGGTCAGTCCCATCAAGGATCAACCTACTTTTATTCTTCCGCCTTTTCCTTCCATCTCAGCAATTACTTGGAGGTCCTCTGGAAAGGTATCTTGGAGGTGTTCCTTCCCCCGGCTGGACCTCCCTCCAACAGCAATTATGGCTGGAGTAGCTGGAACGGCTTCTCCGTACGGGAGTTGCTCCTCAAAAGATGAAAGGAGCCATGGGAAAGACAAAAGGACAAATGAGGACTATGTCTTTCTCACACCAGGACATCCAGGAGATGCATATCATGAAATATATGTACATATGGACATCCATCAGTATTTAGTTCACATTGATTCTGGGATCACCTCCAACTGTAAACACAACTGTTTCCGCATATTTCCTACAGCATACTACATATAAGAATTGGTCAAATATTCACATCCATGTGGAAACCGTGGAAGGGCTCTAATAAACAGAGATGACCAAAATGAATTTTTGCATTTTGTAAATGTATTTTCAAGTACATATATTTTCTACATGTATTTGGTAATTTGTATTTAAATACACGATTTAAATACAAATTTTTTAGAAATATTTTGCTCTATTTTGTAATTTAAAAGTGCACCAAGGCAAAATAGAAGTTTTAATTTGTTGCTTGTGTTCTAAAATACAAATGAATGCGTATGATACATATTTTAAATACAATTATTAGTATTTTAAATGCAATTCTTTGTATGTTGTAACTACAACACATTACTAGCTACTGATGTATTTTGTAATTTGTAATTAAATACTTGGGGAGCAGCCAAATTTAATTGATAATTTGTGATGAAGGTCTTCGGGTGTATTTTAATTTTGTAATTCGTATTTGGAACTCAAGTATTTTGGCCATCTCTGAATAAATAAGGAGTGAAAGTACCTATACTACATGTGTAAACATATGGACTGGGCGATACGGAAGTATTTCGCTCCATATACATATACAAGTTGCTTTTCAATTCTATAAATATATACTGTTGGACAAATTCACAAGTTACTATATGCTTGTTTAAAATATTTGTAAATAAACATCCAGAGAATGTATTTTTTTATCCGGAGTAACAAAAGCCGCAGTGGATGCCAATGTAGCTACAGATAGATGTACTATACATACATATGAATATACATGTGTTCCTCTTCACCTTCTCTATTGAAAATGAGGAACCGTGTATCTTTCCAATTATCAATGTATGCAACAAAAGCGAAAGGAATTTTTGGCGTCGGCGGAAGTGCATAGATACAAACATGACCCAGAGGTGCTGGAAAAAAGTGAAATTAATTTTTCCATTCGCCTCAAGCTATGTGTATTATTAGTATAATATAGCCAGTGTATCCCAGGCAGGTCCATTTGTATTCCCATAGAAAAGACGTGAAAAAAAGTGATTCCTGTGTGACACATATTTATACTGCCTAAAAAAGGAAGTGACAACATCGACGATTTGGTCCCCACACATTGAGCTCACGATCAGATGAAAAATCCCCATGAGTTACAAAACAGAATGCGTATAATTAGGCGTATGAGCATTATGCACGTATTTAAAGAACGGAATAATTTGTGAGCTTCGTGTTCTTCCCTCTAATAATTGGACTGAAAGGATGAACACTACAAATTTGTCAAGGAGGAGGAAGTTTTTAAAAAGGAAAGGAAGTTTGGGGGGGGGGGGGGAGAAAAAAAATGTGAATGTAATTATTATTGCCCACACAAAGCGTGTGTGAGCTTCTGCTTTCCTCTCAGCAACGTCTCTTTCCCTCCGTTCTGATTCATTTACATCAGCTCGTGCCTTGATTTTTTTCTTTGTTTTTTGCAGGACAAAATGATGCGGGATGACATGTGCTTCACAGATGTCCACTTTTTACAGAAGATCCCCACGATTACTTCCAAAGTCCAAGTGTGTACACATTTTATTGTCGGTCCATTGTAGGCATTTCCTTCAAATGGTAATTCCTTGTGTGATTAGCCCCAAGATTTATGTGGGTTTACACAGTTGGCTTGTGGAAGTGTGTGGATTGAGAGGGAAGAGTATGGCCACAACTTGGAAATCTCTCGGGAAGTGTAATCTTATACAAAGCAGATGGACTCAGCCCGCACGGAATCGGGGAGGAAGCGGGCAATCAGAGGAAGAAAGAGGAACAAGAGAGAGAGAGAGAGAGAGAGAGAGAGAGAGAGAGAGAGAGAATAATAATACTACCGTAGGAAGTCCTTTGCCCTGCAAAACAATGAAATTTACACCAGAAAAAGGAATTAAAAACTCCAGGGACAGAGCGAAAAAGGAAGGGAGAAAGAGGCGGGGCGAAAGAAAGAAAGAAAGAGAAAGAGACAAGAAAAGGAGGGAAAAGCAGGGAGAGGGAGAAAAAAGAAAGAGACGAGGAGGGCAGCCCGTTAAGGTCTGAGAGATCTTTCGCAGCCCTGGTTTTTTCACAACAATGAATGCTTTTCACAAAGTGAGCACATGATTGATGACCATCTTTTGTAGAGAGAGCAGGACAGGATGGCCAGAGCCATTTAACAGAGCCCTCACTTAACCATCAACAGCACTGGTGTACACAAGAGAAGAAAGTTAGCCTGTTTTCTTGGATATTTGATGTTATTACAAGCTCCAAGCCCTTCTCCCTTCCCCTTTCCATCCAAAAGGAATGACAAAAGCAAAGAAAGAAACTTTTTTCAGGGAACCTATAGAAATTATGAATGAAGCAAGTTTTCTGCGCTCGTAAAAAGTTGGACGGATGGGGAGAAATGAATGGAAAAAGCGCCTCTCCTTTTTTCTCTCCCATTCCCCGTACAAAGGTCTTTTTTATTATTTGTCTCCATCTTTTTAAAGGCAAAGTGTGTAGGATCAATTTGAAGAAGCTCTGCGCAGAGGGAAAAAAACCATTAAGCCGAAAAAGATTGTATATACACCAATGTTTGGTAGGTGATTTTTGAGCGTCCCCTTGGGTCAATTTGGAAGTGTGAGTGTGGAGCTCTTGATCAGAATCCTTCCAAGCCACACTCTCATAAAACTGAATTTAACTTCTGAAAAGCACCTGTAAGAGTTAAGAGTCAGTGATGAGAAATGGAAATGAACATAAATCCGTGAGAGTGTACAGGTGCAAGTCCAAAATAATACTCATTTTTTAACAAATTCACAAGAGAGTTAAAGGCTTTGTTCCATTAAATGGGAAGGTCTTAAATTCTGATAATCCTCTAAGTGGAGCTATACACAATAAAAGGGGAGCTGTATGAGGATTTCCCGCAACTCATACACGAAAAGAAACTATAATTTCCTTATGAACCGTCGTCATCTCATTTTTTGTTGTCAACAAGCATGGGAGGACTTTTTTGGGTTCTTTTTCCCTTTAGAATGCCTTTTAATGATTTTGAATTTTTTTTACCTATTTTTTTTCTTCCCTTCCCTCCACATTTATTCGTGTGGGTCGTGGTTTGTGCCAGTATTCTTTGTGTATGTATGTACATATGTATGTATATGTATCTATTTATGTATGTCACTCTTCAGTATTTTGAGTATTTCTCATTTCACATTTTTCCCTGGCCGGAAAAAAAAAGTGAGCAGGTAAGTAAAGAATGGAGTGACAGATGTGCTGGGGAATGTTTGGGTTAAATGTGCTATTTTCGTCTTTTTCCATTTTAGTTTGAGTTGACTGACACAGTTTTCGCCTCCAGAGAACTCGTCCAAGAACCTGGGATTGTTTATTATTGTTTTGGGTGCGTGTGCGAATTATCAAGTTTCCCTCCAAGAGCTTCCCTTCTCTTCCTTCCTTCATTTTCCGCATTGTCAGCCACCCGGGCGAGGTCAGAGTTTCCGTGGGAAGTCGGGTGGGTAAACAAATAAATGCCAAAATGAGAGATTGAGGAAGGAAAACATTTGGTCGGGGTAAGTGATCTCTTTGCTGGGGAACGTCAATCCGCATTCTCTTCATTTCCATTCCTTACATGTACATGTTTTCCGTGTCGGGGCTTTAGGGAAATTATAAATTGTTTCAAATTCACAATATCTAAGCCTTCCCAAGGAGATCATGACTAGAAGCCGCTTTGAAGTAACAGCATCATTTATTTCTCTTTGGGCATTCCACTTTTGCGTCAACAAATTTTTTTTTGTCCCACAAATTCTTGAACACTTTTATTGCCATTTCTTCAGAACAAAATTGAAAGGCTTAAAAAAATCCGACTTTCGCCCTTTTACAGGGAAAAAGTCAATGTTTCGTAAGAAACCACGGCTGCCTGAATACTCTCATCGTCTCATGTTGATTTTAGCTGAAAAAAGTTTATTTTGAAGAAGGTGAAGGTAAGTTGGAGGAGCGTCAATGTTAAGAAAAAGGTTCTAAGAAAAAGGAGTCAGCATACTTACGTATGCGTGATGTGCCGTATGAGTCATGCCTTGCAACGAACACATTATGTTCGCTTTATGTATAAAAAGTACTTTTGAAGGATTCAGATCCGTAATCGGTACGCAATAATTACGCCTCAAAAGACTTCTGGCTGTCCGAATTGCTAACTTTTCCGTTTCTTTCTCCTTTCATTTAGAATTAAGATCCAAATGGTTGGCTCTTACGACTGACAATTGCTGATTGGGAAAAAGCATTCTAAAAATATCCCAATCAAACCATGGAACTGCACATTTAAAAAAAT
The DNA here is from genome assembly GCA_034698585.1 of Disparrhopalites patrizii. Classification (NCBI taxonomy): domain Eukaryota; kingdom Metazoa; phylum Arthropoda; class Collembola; order Symphypleona; family Sminthuridae; genus Disparrhopalites; species Disparrhopalites patrizii. Next base: position 16,398 of record JAQGBT010000160.1, read on the forward strand.
CCGTGTGTCGTACAGATTTCCGTGTCAAATCTCAGCAGAAAAGTCTCAAATCCGCTGACAACCGACCACCTATTGACCTTGTATCGTTCAATGTTGTAAGGACTTGTGTTGGTTGCAAGATAAGTGGATCATTTGGTAGAATTATGCATCTCCTCCATCACAAGACGGGGACATATGTAAATGTATGTTCTGTGGATCCTCAACACTTTATTCCGTCCCTCCACGTGTGTACATAAATACCTTGAGAATTCCTGATATACCTAATTCCGAATGCTAATCCTAATCTGCACTTTCCAAGCGCTTTCGTGGAAATGGGTGAAGATTCTAGGTGTCGGAATTTCCAAGTAGTTACAAGTCACGTGCTTTCCCTATTCCCTACGAAAAAGACGGGTGAAAGAGACACACCAAAGTTGAAAGCAGCATTTTGGACTTTGCCAGGAGCTACGAAGGAAAAAATAAAGAAAGTATGAGAGGAGAGTTGAAAGAGATTTAAAAATAGAGTAATTTGATTTTTATGGAATATTTACCGCATCAGATAACTCATGGATGTAATTCTAAAAGCGGAGGAGGAATGCATTTATACTTCTTTCATACTTCTTTTACTTACACATCCTCCTCCCCCCGGCCACCCCGACCAACCTAAAACAAGGACAAGGAACTGCAAAAATGCAAAGCAAATGTGGGATTTCAGATGTGTGCCGTATACAAGTCTGAAGTCTGCACAAATGCTTGATGTTGGCCTTAATTTATTTTTTTGCAGGTCAAAAAAATCCCTCTTTCCAAGAGTTCAAAGACAAAAGGATTCTCAAAGCAACTTCCAAGGTTTTTACTTTTGCGAATAAAATAATACCAGGAACAAAGAGGGGAGTTTTAATGAATAATTGACGATGTGGACACATCTACTCATTGGACTTTTGGGGTAAAGTGAATCCAACTGGATCTTGCCTTGGCAAATCGTGACATTTCCCTCCTCATCTTATCTTATAAATTGGAGGATTATTAGACAAAGCTCGAGAATGTATTGAATACGGTAAAGACCTAAAGTATGAGCCATAATACCAAGTGTTATAATGTTGTTTAATAAAAAATTGTGCAAGCCTTTCTAAGGACAGAGACGGGAGATGGGAAAGAGATAATTTATAGATGCTGTCTGCTGTCTCAACCCTCAAGTGCTGGCGAGGGTGCTGGGGAGCTTTTTATTCGGCACGCATTCAATCAATCCAAGGATTTTGCATTTTGTACAGCTGAATCCAAGTCTAAAATGGTCCCATAATCATTCCTTTTAATTCCAATACTAAAAAACAGTGTGATTTTCTTTGGGATTACCTCAGTTGAAAAAAAAAAGTTTATCCTTGTCTCAGATTCTTCTAACACCTTTGAAGCCACCAAACCACCACTTGCTCTATCCTCCCATTTATTCCTCTGTGGAGCAACAAGATTAATCTCCACAACCACCAAAATGAGGGGGGAAACGCATTTCCACAGCCACTTGCTTCAAACTAACCCAAAATGAAATGGGGGAATGCTATTAAAAGATATTTTTAGGCACAAATGTTGATAGGATAAATAAAAGATGCCACACGACACACGAGCAAAAACTTGACTGGGATGTGCCTTCTCTGTCGGCTGTCCATCAGAGATCTTCCCACATCTGCTTTATGCTTCTTTTTGTCACAACAGTTGAGAGAGGATGGGAAGGGAAAGATTACCATGAGACGATGATAATGCCGTGGATGGGGAAGAGAAACTTTCCTATTCGAGCATTTCTTCCATTAGGAGTTTAGGAGCAGTAAAAGGCTTTTAAATGCATGTTTACATTGGACATCCCCAAAGTCAGATGAATAAATAAATAAATAAAGCGGAGGAATAAATCAAAATATAGGCAGCCAGAGAGGATGAGAAAAGCTGGGCAAACATTGTCATCAGATGTAAACACAGACATATGTATATACAGGAATACAGGATACAGACATGTATGTACATATGTATAACCTATAATTTAAGTGATAATGGTCGGGAGTGTTAATGTGTCCACAAGTGTGAAATGAAGGAGTGAACTAAAAAAAGGGAAAAGAAGAAGAAAGATCTCCCTTGTTTGTCTCTGTAATTGTGTGGAGTCAAGGAATGCCCAGAGGCAGTCAAGTCCATGAAGATAAATTGTCACATGTGTCAAAAGACACACGCGAAGTGAACATGAAATAGCCATCCACTTTTATCATGTACACATATTCACACGTGTATATATTTGTAACATATATCTACATATGTAGACACGATATTTAAAGGCTCGAGTAGTCCAACGATTATAATGTCTCCTCCAAGCTATCTTATGTTTATGTTCCTATTTGAAGAGTTGAGTAGATGTAAAAAAGTTTCGTCAAAAAGTTGAATACAATTTTATTGAACGAAAATTCTCTAGGCAATCAGTAGTAAATACAGTGTATTTACTACTCACTACTCATTCGTCTATTTGCGTGAGCCAGGCTATTTGTTAGTATTTGTTGTGCATATCAAACAATCAGCTCAATGATCCGCTGGTCTTCTGTCGAGGATCATTCACTCTTTTTTTTCATTCTTGGGGAGGAGGAGCTGTTTTTCAAGTGTAATTATATTTACACTCAATCCATGTTTGCTCTTCGGACATGCAACGTGTGTTCATTGTGAATTGTGAATTGTGAATTCACTCTCTCTCTCTCTCTCTCTCTCTCTCTTTCTCTCCCTTTGATTACATAGAGAGAGACGGACAATTTGTTTGCCAAACTGGATGACCAAGGTCTGATTTGAGAAAAGAGAGAGGAGAGCGCGAGAGAGGAGAATTCTCCCTCGTCATCATCTTTGGGCCAAGCTGAAATGATTTGTGTAAAGGCAAGGTTAAACACTTGAAGGAAATGTTTCTTGAACACTCCCAAGAAGTCTTCTTCTTTCGTAGGAGTGAAGTTCATCTCCCTTCATCTCTTCAGCTCACACAACATGTGTTCATTCACACCTAAATTAAAAGCAATTTCGCTCCTTCCACCTCCTCATCACTCAGAAATGGTTCCGGTTTTAAAACATTTCAACACCTGCTTCGCTTTTTCCCCCTTGACATGAACAGCCCATGTTATGAGCATAGACATTTGACCACAGCCTGTACGTACATATGTTACTAATAGTAAAGGCATAGCTATGTATATAATGGACAAGTGTGGCTTTATATGCTCCCAAACTTCACTTTTTGCACAAGGCTATGATTGCTCTGAGTAATCATAATATTTCATTGTTTTTTCCTCTTCTGTGTAACGTGTCATTGTATTTTTATGTAATCCCCCTATAATCACTTGTCCCTTTTAGTACCGAGTTGAACTCTTTCAAGACATTTTTGTCATGTGAGACGTGCAGACAGAGCAAGAGAGAGAGAGAGAGAGAGCGAGAGCGAGAGAGAGATAGAGAGAAGGGGAACATTAAAGAACATGTTCTTCCCCCTTTTCTATTTTTCTATGGAGGACAATGGATTTCTTTATAAAGAATGTGAGCCCATATTCTTTGGAAGTCTGGAAGTTGTGGCGTTCTGGCGTTCTGGCGTTGTGGGAGCGAGGACGTATAAGGAAGTCTGTCTTTTTATGATTCCTATACAAAGATGGGTGATCTGGTGATCATGTTATTGCCGTTCGCCTCGCAAAGTGTGGGATGGTGGAGCAAATTGGAGCGAGAGAGAGGGAGATGAAAGAATGGAAGAATTTAAAGGAGAAAGAGACAAAGGGTGAAATTGGGATGGTTCACGCAGAGGAACGGAATTAAGGGAGATAATTAAAGGAAGAGGGAAATGGGGAAAGAGAGACGGGAAAAGTGAGAAAGAGACATGCCAAGAATTCGCCATTTAGGAATCCCTCCGTACGTGCAGAATTGGGACTGAATAGATGGGAACTGATGAGTCCAGTTGGATGATTCCTCACTTCACGTCCTCCACTTTTCATAAAAGGCAAGTGGGATTGAATGGGACTTTTTTTAAGGACTGAAATGACTTGGATTTAGATGGCTCTGTTCACTTGTTGGGTCCCTGAGTGTCCCAGGTTTCCCTTGCGAAGGGCCGAAGGAATGAGATGCATTTTGTGTCCAAGAGAAGCTCACATCTCACATCTTAAAGGCCCAATAAGAGTCTTTTTTACACCTTTCACATGGCTTTGTGGAGGTACAGCTTGGAGTCTGACGGCAGGGAGGTACACAGGAGAGTTTCTCTCTCTCTCTCTCTCTCTCTCTCTCTCTCTCTCTCTCTCGCTCTCTCTCTCTGTCTCTCTTTCTCCCTCTCGACTCTCGAGAATGTGTAGTGAGTGAGAAGTGACGAGGAAGTTTTCAGTGCTTCAAGAGTTGTTGAGCTGAACGGACGTTCCTGTCACAGAGGCTCTTGGACGGGGAATCTCATCTGCATCTCTTATGATTATTATTATACTCCTACATACACCGTGTATACCTTTTTCCAAAGGAATCAAGTGTGAACTTGATCGGTAGATACTTTCTGCTGGCGCGTAGTTGTTTGGAAGCGCGTAGTTGTCCAAGTGAATCCCAAGAAGGTTCCACAGAATCTTTGTCTGTATCCAGATACACAGAGACGTCTTTGATAGATGTCTAACGTGGACTTTTTCCTTCCCAGACGCTGACAAAGTTTTGTAATAGAATATAAAATCAACTATTTGCTCCAACGTGCTCCACACGAACCACAGGGAGGACTGGATATTTTTTTATTCGCCACAGTTCCTCCTGTTCTTAATCTGTAGCACCTTCTCTCCTCTTTCCCTCTCCAACATTCGTCCTTCAACTTTTTTCTTCCCAGTTGTTGGTCTTGCTGCCCTTGTTGTTGTGTCAAGTTATTTACTCGTGTCGTCCTACGACCCATTTTTTTCCTTCAAGTCTTCACGGAGGAAATTCGACGCAGTTTACATTGAGAGGAGGAAAAAAGTAGACGTGGAATGTGAGCAGTACAACAAATATTCAGGGGGAGAAAAAAACCGTTTTGTATTGCATTTATTCCTCCTAAAACTTGTGTTATTGGTGGACTCTCTGGGATATTATTCCCGGAAACTGTGAAGTTCCTCTGATTGTGTTTTTAAACCTCCCCATCAGTTCTTGGATGGAAGTGTCGCAGACTGGACCACGCTGATAGACAGGTAAAACAATGGTTTTAGAATGACCTTCTGCCCTCGAATCTCTTCCTTGGAATATTTTCTTGTCCTTTTCTACCATTTTTTCTTCTTAATCCAGTTCTCTTAGGATTTTGTCATTGAAGGGTGATTAGTGATTATTACGCGTCACAATAAATCTGACACCCACCGGATTCCTTCGTAGCCTAAATACGTACATATGTACGTTCTTATGCCGTTATGCACATGTAGGGAGGGATGAAAGGAATAATATTTACGTTTCTTCAAGTCCATATTATTCCTTTCATTTTGGTCATCTTCCGTCTGGAGCCACAAATTCGGATTTTATAGGCATATGATAAGTGCTAGACAGGCCGTATCGAACAGGTTGCCTCTATAAGGCCAGCGTTACTCCCATATTTGCTATTTGCTCCTTCAACTGTCCCTGTCATGTCATCTTCCTCGTCCGCCTCACATTTTATTCCAAATACGTCTCGCCATAAAGCAACATGTGTTGGACTTTATAGTATTTCCCATCTCCTTTTTGCGTTTATTTTGATAACTTTGATTTCGTAATGTTATATCCTTTTCATGATCTTATGCTTATGCGTAGAATGTATTCTCAGGGTCCGTCAGGGCGTCATTTTTACTATCTGTAATCCTTCTTCCACTCTCTGGGGGAAAAACGGACCAAATTCATTTCAATTATAAACGCTTCCCCCATAACGTTGACTCTTGATGCTTTGATGATGACAGTTTGTCCGCGTCCCATGGACAAACATACGTTTCAGATGTGTTTATGCACGTTCTGACATGTGTTTGACTAAAACTATTCCTCCATATGATTTTACAATGCGGATGGAAGTTATTAGAAATATGAGGAGGAAGAGTCCCTTAGCGGTTCGCTTCGTCCTACTGAACCTTATTAAGTGATGACCTCTCCGTTATTATTATTTTATTACGGCTCCTAATAGCTAGAGGCTCGCTTATGAGTCCTTGGACGAGATAGTTTAGATGGAAGCCCCCAACGTTCCAACGATAGTCCGGAGCTTGTATGGGTTGACATGTGAGATGCAAAAACGCATTGGTTGAGCGCACTCCCGCGGGGATGAATGTAGAAATGATTGAATGAGCAATTATTAGTGATTGGCTGGGCCAATTAGTGATTACAACTGGGAACTCATTTATTATGCTTGTGAACTGGGCGATCCTCTCTCTGTCGAGGTAGAAGTGAAAGAAATCTGGCCAATGACCACCCAAGACATTCCATCAAAGTTCCCTCGGAGTTGCCCAATTCTTCGCATGTCATCATCCCCTCCGCCGTCCCAATCTAGTAATGCTGAAGGTAGGAAATGGAATGATTGGAATGATTGGAATTATTGGAATTATTGGAATTATTGGAATTATTGGAATGATTGCCCCTCAAAGAGAAGCAAAAATTGCTCAAATTATCTTCCTCATTCCCCCTCCAAATATTTGTCCTTCCAGGCTGTTAAATCAACGAATATTAATTAATTTCCTCCCCAATCATTAATTTGTCTTTCCTCCATTTCGCGTGACTCCCAGCATTTACGGGGAAAAACACACATACTCCAGAGTTTATTGACTCCCGCCAAGTGCGAGACAAATTATGAACATTCATTTTTTTCCCCGGTTAGTTAATTCCCCCAAATTTCTCCCTTGAATGAATCGTAGCACACAATGTCCCCTTGTGTAGTTTGAATAGTCATTATTGCTTAGCGAACCATTAGGAATAGCAATTACGAGCCCAGACTTTGCTGGTTCATTTATAATCGAATTCAAATTGTAAAAAAATATTAATTTCGGCTGGTTCACAGGGAAATTGCTCCAGAGAGAGGATTGTTTTTATTATTGGCGCTATTCTTAATTCTTTTCATTATCCGTGAATCAGAGGGGAAAGAGTGACAGGGTGACAGAGTATGTATGTATGTATGTATGCATGTATGTATGTATGTATGTATGCATGTATGTATGTATGTATGTATGTATGTATGTATGTATGTATGTATGTGTGTGCCCATTATTCCCTGTATTTACTCTGGCCATTGTTGGTGGTGGTGTGGGCTGATTTTCTGCAGTGATACGGGACAAAAAATGCAATTGAGATGGGGATAAGTGATTGTAGGTTTGTAGGGTTTAGGACGAGCTCACAATTGTTGTTATTTTGCGCTACGTATGCACCTACATTTCACTCCATTCATATTGCCTCACACTCTCCATTGTTGTGGATACATTTTCTGTACTTTTATATACTTTGCTAAAGCTACCCACTATACTCCTATGAAGACAGGCATTATTATCGTGGCTAAAAGAGTCGCTGATGTACATGCTGAACTTACATATATGCCTACGTTTTGCCTCATGTAAGAGTTGGATTGTTGAGCATGCAAGCAAAGTGTGAGAGATGACAATAAGTTCTTTTTTATAGCCCCATTGTTTCCCTCTCATTCTGCAGAATAGCATGTACACGGCGTTGAGTGTGAAAAATACTACGCTTTCTTTTCACTCCAATGTTTTTTCCCAATCTCGGAGGGAGAAAAATTAGAAATTTCTCATTCGGATATGTCAACAATGGAAGTGAATGATGGATGGGAGAGCTGATTAGGCACAATTATTTACGAGCGCCGGAATAATTATACCTGCGCCATCCTAATCCTATGCCACACACCGTATAAAAAGCTCCTCATTGTATACCTTTTTTTTTTATTTTGACCACATTTTGAACACGCGGGTCAGAGATTTTATAATGGACTTACACAATCCCCAAAAATATGTTTTTATCCCGAGGAAATCACAATCCGTAAAGCGAGGAATAGCCAAAATAAATGTACCTAATCCATCTCTGCAACGTTTTTGGAATGGATTTACGTAATCCCCTCGCAAAAAACTATTTTGGCTCCAAACATTGTGGCTGCGGGTGCCGACAAGTTGAGAAAAAACGCAAGTGACACTTTGTCTCTGTAACGTTATTTGACGGCGTTTTTTTTTGGTTTTTTTAGTGGTAGGAAGAAGACTCTATTTCTGTCAATGGGCTAATCCTCCGTGGTTTTTATAGATGTTGAGTAATTCTTGGGACTTGTTTACACACAGCGTATGACAGAGACTAGTGGACTAGTGGATGTGTTATTGGGAGAAAAATCAGGCGTACAATTGGATATGTATCTCTATACGTATTTATTTATCTAATGCATATGCATGGAGTGTGCGTCGTAGTGTGACTTTGGGCCTAATTCCATGTAAAAACATTTGTTTCTTCTCGCTTCATCATCGCCTTGTGTGATACTCGCCAGAGCAGTCCTTTTTTGGAGAAATGTTTACGGTTCAGCGAGAGTCTCCCTTCTTATGTCACATTTCCTATTTGTTCACTCGTCCCTTTGACAACTCAAGGGATCTTGTAGGGCCACACACGAGCTTTTCCTCACAACTCATGATTCGTTAACCCCAGAATATTTTATGACCATTTATTTTCCTCTTCCTTTACAGGTAATGGCTGCTCTCTTCTAATCTCATGCAAAGGAATAGCTCGCCCCCTCAATTGGACGTGCTGGGATGCGATCGCCTCCTCGTCCCAGGAACAGTTTATGAGGGAATTTTTGGACACGCAAAGACCGGAAGAGCTCTTTTGACACGTTGATTGCATAAAGAAACCTTTGCTTTCTCTCTTTCAGCTCCCTCTTTATGTCCTCCCCGCCGGTGATGTCAGCTGTCAAGATCCCATTGTGGACGTTGGAGAAGGAAATTGGAGGAGAAAGCGGGAGGGAGGGAAATAAATAATCCCGTGGCCTGGAAATCCAGATAGAAAGTCGGACTCTTCTCTTGACTCTTCCGCCTGGCACGGCCCCGCACGAAGCCTTGTCTATGTAAGTGTCTGCCCTGACCACCGCTATGTAACTTCTAAGTTTGTTTGTAATAGAATATCTAAAAAGCTTCCTCACCCTTTTTCCCTATGAAAACACTTCCCCCAACGTAGAAGTACAAAGAGCCCCTCTGTTGACGTTTCCCTTTGTGTGCCAAGAAGGGCAGGGAAACTTGAAAGGAAGTTTTTCTAATTAAATTGCCCAGAAGATGTTCCCTTTTGGAGATTTTCCATGATCTCCATGTGAAGGTTACGTCTGCGATAAGTCTTCTCTGGGACGACATTAACGGGCATAAATGGAGAGAGAGAGAGAGGAAGGAATGGCATAGAGATGAATGGAGTGAGATTGGAGAGAGGAAAGAGTGGGAAGGAGAAAGCCGGGAGGGAAGGAGGAAAATAAGGGATTTCTTTCACCATTTCCTTTGTGGAGAAAGAAAGTTGATTGTGTCGAGATGTAAGTTGTATCTGTTTTGTGGATGTAAAAGTATTTGTTGTATTTGTTGGGAAAGAAGGGAAAGAGGGATGTTTTGGGTGAGGTTCAAGGTGATGTTCTGTGTGAAGATAACATAAATCTCTCTCTCTCTTGTTCTTCTAAAGGGATGTGGAGAGAAAGGGATGGACTAAGGTTGAACGGCGGACCCTCTAACACATCTAATCGCCGATTCATAACATGCTTTTGACCGTCGCAGAAGACTCTGGCAGGAAAATCGATCGTCTCTAAGGAACTTCCTTCCTTGTTATTTCCCTCTCCCAGAGACTTCTCTCTCTCTTTTACATGTGTTCTTGTCTCTACACTTTCCCCTCACTGTGAAGTGCCCGAGAGTTGTGCTTTCCCCCGGTGTTATTCATGACAGAGAGGGAAGAGAGGGAAGAGAGGGAAGAGAGAGAAGAGGGAAGAGTGCAGTGTGTGCGGAATCGCGGAGACTTGGCATTGGGATAAAAAGGAGCTCACGGACGAGGGGAGAGTGCATTCCGCAAAGTGCGCGCTACCAGAGTCTTCTTCTTGCCCTTGACATTTCATCATGTGACTTTCTCCACGGGAAAAAGAGAGAGAAGGCCCAGGGAGAAAGTTTCTCCAGCTTCCTCTGCACCCAGCATTCCCCATGAACATCTCTGTTTTTCTTCCTGTGACTCCCTCATCACTAATCAGAATTAAACTAACGAGTGCCTAACCTCCCTTCACACCTACTTGACGCTTCCTCTGGAGACAAGTTTGTTGATTATTCCCTTTATCCCGTGTGTTGTCGTGTTGTGTGAGTACCTTGATGACACGTCTTCCACATGTCGGGGATGACTCAGATTGAATATTAATCGCTTGAGTGACCTACAAAACTACTAAATACTCCACGTATGCTATGCACGATTGAGAGAGGGAAGATGGTATTAGTAGATTAAAAAGAAGGAACTACACAGTGTGGAGAATAAGCTGTTATTATCAGAATAATATAAAGTGCCTTTCCCTGACATTTGACAGTTTACCTTTCATCTGGAATATCTTTTGGCCTGTCCTCTGCGGAGGTACATGAAAGGGAGTGTGTAGGGTAGTGGATAGTTAGATAGTTGGTAAGTGAACATGTCAGTTAAAGAGACGACGAGCCGACGCGCTAGTTTCATCATGCCTTTGATCCGTCATAATGATCCGGGGAGTTGTGGGAGTAGCAATGCCTCATCTTCTTCTTCCAATTCAGGGGACCCCGTCGACCTCAAGTCCTATGTGGGACCACAGCATTTGGCAAGGAGTCGCAGCTTCGGTGGATTGCTCTTGGGCTCAAGCGGCAGTTGCAGCAACACGACCAGTCGAAGACACAATAATATGAACTCTGTGAGGTAAGCATTCGGCTAAAATCTATTTTCACCTTCAAAACATTTCTCATCTAATCTAAAAGACGGGTCTTTTACACTCCTTTTCTCTCTTGGGCTTAACGAATTTTCTCATTTCACCAAGACAATCACAAATCCTGTCATATATTTCATCCAATTCATTCCCTTTACTATACCACAAACAAATTGGTTCAAATGTCTTTATCATGTGGAAGTGGAAGAAGAAGCAAAAAAAAGGAAATATTTGTATGGGCAAAGTGTAAGGACTTGGAAAGAAAGGGATTTTTGGAATCATTAACGTCGTTGATCACTGCGGTCAGTCTCATTCCAAAGAATCTCTCTTTGGCCCAGTCAAACTGCATTGTAGAAATACCTTTGCTTCTGAATTTCAGGATGTCCAATCCTTTCCTTTTCAAACCAGAATCCACAGAATCAATCAAAATCGAATGTGTGGAGGGAAAGAGCAATTGCGTGTGACTTGACTTTTTACTCTAATTAAGGACTTACTTTTTATACGATTTTATCCCCTTCTTTTCTCCTAACGTCTCTTGCCTTGTGACAATTGCAATTTTTTGGTACATAATTAAAAGTGGAGCTCAGGTAGTAAATGGTAGGGAGAGGCTAATGATTCTCGCGGGTTTACTTTCTTATTAAGAGCCCAGGCTTTTTTGTGAAGGAGCACAATATCAGGTAGAATGTATGCGGGGAATAATTTTTACTTAACCACAAAAACACTTTCACGACTTTTCATTAAATTATAATTGAATTCGTAATAATTGTGGTTTTTGTCTTCAATTTGTAAATGCTTTATTTGGAAAGTCATGTGGCGTGTTTAAAACTGTTGGACCAATACTAGTCTTTGCTATGTCTTTGCTATACAAAAGGATATGGCAATGCTCTTGAGTTGAAACTATAGAAAAGAATGAAGAGTAAAAAGTAATTCCATGAAAAAATGGAAGAAAAAGGGAAAATGAATGATCTTCGCGTGTGTTGAGATTCATCAGACGGCTTTTGGTGGTGTAGAAAAACTGTGTTGAAAAAAAGCACAAACTTTTCTTTTCTTTTCTTCCAACGTGATTGTTGTTTTTTGTGTTGAAGAACTATTTGGAGTTTATGTAAGTCACTACTGGTTGAATGTAAAGAAAATGAAAACTACTCGCACTCATTGTTGTGTTGAGGTTGAGAGGGTGTGTGTGCACATGCAAAGTGAATCTCTCTCGCTTGTACTCCCATCCACAAATTCCTTGCCTTTACTCACGTCTTTTTAAAAGTCCTTACATTTACGTGCTGTGGAATGAGTAGAACAAATTTTTTTTCTGCAAAAACAAAAAAAAATGTAAAGAAAATAAAAGACCGCAAAAAATGGAGGAGCACGGAGTAAAAATTAAGGAGTAGTTTGTAGGCAGAGAGAATAAATAGGAAAAGTTAGTGAGGAGATTAAGTAGAGGCTGACATTTTCCATTCACGATTCACAATTATTTATAAATCTCGTCGTCGTCGTGAGCGGAAACTTCTCTCTTGTCTCTCCCCCCCAAAAAAGAGAGAACAGTATGATTTTTGTGCATTCACTTTTATTTATTGCAGTCAAGAAATGCTGTTGTTTAAGTGAGTCTCTTGTTTTTTTGGTCGACAATTGCTCCACACGGGGAAATTGGACTTTTTTAAATGGGAAAACGTGTGGTGGAATATGGGGATGGAAGGCAGTGGGTACACATTATCATCATCATTCCCATTCTTTCTTCAAATCCCCCACATGAGTGCATTCCTATACATATATATACATGTGTATAAGATGTCAACATATGCATATATAACATATGTACATATGTCAACAATGGTTTTCGCGAAAGAATGACGCAGACAAAGCGTTGGCAGGAGACAATGGAACGGGCCCCAAATGTGTGGGACACAATTGTTGATCAATTCAGGGGGAACAATCAGTATTTTCCTAAATTGTTGTAAAACCTCAAACAGTTTCCCCTTTTCAGCTTTTTAGCATTGTTTTACCTGTCCCATCTTGTTTTACCTGCCTCTTGTGGACTGTCTGAGTATTGCAATTATTGCACCAGCAATTATTTGGCCACCGCATGAGTTTTCACAGCATTTCTTACCTGACCCCGATGTTTGTCTCACTAAAAACGCCTGCGTACTTTAGACAAGGGAAAATAAAATTTCCTGATGGTCATTTATAGAGATTCAAACTACTCAAATCACGACAAAGGAATTATTCGAATGAAGTCAGGTCCCCTAAAAATATATTTTAAAAAAATATGAAAAGAAGTCGGAGGATGGAAGAAATCCTAATGGAAAGTGGGATTTGGTGGGTGGGAGAAAGTGTCATCGTCATCCTCTTTTATGAGTGCACACGCTCATGAAATAATCTACCCCTTTCCCCCTCCTCCCAGCTACTTCTCAAGAGAATTTTGGAATTAAAATGGGCATCATAATAAAAATAAAAACAAATAAAAAAGATTGGAGTAATAACAAGGTACGAAAGCCCCTAAAGACTCAGTGCGCATTTGTTTATTTTTCATTGGGTGCTTTACGCTGGCCACTTTTTTTGTGCACATAATTTTTTTTTGGGGGGGGGGTTTAATTACTCTCGGCTGGTGAAGTGGTCGTGATTCCCTGGGCAAGGTGGATTTTTCTGGTAAATGAAGAGAGGAGGAAAAAGAGGCTGTATAATGTTTTAACTGTGTAAATGGGATTGAGCTAATAGCTTTTTCATCTTGTCCTCATCACGTCATAGATGTTAATTTTGGAGCTTGCACATAGCCACACCGAGCCAGCTTTTATGACTTTCTCAGTTTTGGTCATAACAGAGGGAAGGGAGAGAGAAATAGAGAGAGAGACAGAGAGAAATAAAGAGAGAGAGAGAGAGAGAGAGAGAAGGCGTGTGTAGGATATACAAATGTGTGTAGGAAATATTGTGCATGATTATGATTTGGTATGGGCCCCGAGATGAGCTCTGTGGAATGAACTCAAGCGAGTCATGATGAGGATTTTGGAAGGTTAAGGGATGTGCTTCCACCTCCCTTTGTCACATCTTCCCTTATGCTGGTCATGAGGAGGAGGATGTGGAGGATGAATAATGAATAATGAATGATTAAAATTCACAGTATGTATCTTCCAACACTTTATTATTCCTCTCCAGAGTTGAGTGGGAGAGATAGAGAGACGCTCCTGGATGGCATCATCACTAGCTCAGAGTCAGCCTAACAATTACTGTAACATCTACAGATGTAGGGACGTTTATAGAGGGAGGAATGGGAAGAGACAAGTCGGAGGAGATCTCATGTGCGAGGCGTGTGTGAAGTAAAGTGAAACGAGTCAATTTAATGGTGTTGAAAGATCCCAAGGTGTAAAATATGCGGTTTTGCTCTTGAATATTGTAGTGAGGATGAGGAGGATTTGGAATAATATATGGCTTATTATTATTATCACCCTACTCCTTCCTTATATCCATCGCCACTCTATTTCCCCTTCTACCTTTTCTGGTGTAGCTACTCACTTTTTTTTGGAGAGAGAGAGAGAGAGAGAGAGAGAGAGAGAGAGAGAATGGCAGGAAATAATAGGATGGGAAGTGCAGGGGATAAGAGGACGTAATATGAGGGAAGGTAATGGAGAGGACGTGAGGGTGCATAAGGAATAGCAGAATACTTCTAGGAGACATCACACTCATCTTCACAACAAAAGCCAGGAAACTTTCCCACATTAGAACATGATCTATGGCGCGTTCCCGAGGAATCTGCGGGGAATTCCAACTAAATAAATGTACATGGGAAGGTTTATGTTTGGCGCAAAACTAGAGAGACAAATATTTATCATTTCCTACAGCATCCCTGCCACACTCAATTCCGCCGCCAAACCGTGTCCCTTGTTTTTCTAATAATCCAAATACAACTTGTCTCTCTCTCTGTCTCGCTCTGCGGCGTGTTGTTATGTTGTCGTGGGTGACATTGAGACAAAACAAACAGTGAAGGAGGGGGAGAGAGAAAAAACAGAGAAAAAAGAGAGAAAAAAAGGCGAAGAGCATTAGGATTTTCTCCTCTGGGATTAACTCTTGCTGGAGATTAGTACTGGGCGGTGAGGATTTGAGAGATTCCGTACTTCCCATCCGCCTCGGTCCCAGGACGACCGTGAATCCGCCTCTTCTTCCCTTCCACAGCAGCTCGTAAAGAGTGGAGAAAAAAGAGTCTTGACGACATTTCAAGTTGGAACCATTTCAAACTCACGTGCATTTGCAAAACTTGTTTCCCTTTTTGCTTTGCAGGAGACAAAATGCTCTTGCCAGCTCTTTTTGTTTGGAGGGAGGAATTCCTCACGTCTTAACCAGAGTTTTGTTGGGAGTGCGAGTGGATGGAGATGGGAGAATTACGTGGATATTCCATATGTTTTCGTGTAGGAAAGAGACTCAGAAATTCTCCATTGAAATTCTCCTGGCTTCGTCTCCAATTCCTCTTCCGTGTCTTTTATGTCCCTTGTGACCTACTAATGCGGAGGACGTGTGTCCCCACTCGGGAAATGACCACAGAAGTCTGTCCAGTCCTTCCTGAGCATCTTCCAGCCCTCTTATCTCCTCCTTTACCTTTTCCTCTCTCTCTCTCTCTCTCTCTCTCTCTCTCTCTCTCAGCCCACTCTCTACATTATATAAGGATAGAGGAAAGAGAAAGATATGACTATTGAGGCGATGACAGTGACCTTAACCTTGAGAATTCGATTTTCTGGTCCAGAGACTTGACACTTTTTGGGAAAGGAAGGATTTATTTTTTCTTCTGGTTCCTCCAAGAAAGGATATTTAATGACACGCGCGATCTTTTTCAATCTCATGTAGTACTTGGCAATTCTGGTCTGGTCTCCCTCTAGCCGTCCGCGGCCCTTTGAAGTGCATACCAACTTTCCTTCCTGCATGGAAACTATGTAGATTTACGCATTGGAGTTGGCTACGGCTCACACTTTCTTTGTTAAGGCCGGGGAACTTTTCCACAGAGGAGGATCGTAGGAAATGGAGAAAAATGAGGGCTTTGTAGAGTGAAGAAAAAAAAAGAACTGCACTATTGACGTACTTTTTAGGCAGTGCTGGTCTTGGACGATTCATGTCAGTGGATGTAGGCAGAATGTATATATGTACATATAGTTATACTTGTTATATCTGTGCGTATATATCTCTGTTATATAGTGCGCTGGTGGTAGTCTTTTTTATTGGTGGCCTTTCCTAGAGAGAGAAAAAGGATTCCTATCCTTTTTTCCGTGGCTCATCACTGGCTAGAATTGGTGTTGGGGAAGAGCGGAAATCGGTTAGGCTTGACTCTCTTTTTTCCCTAAAGCGTTTATGCGGCAGTTGCATGTTCTGTCCCTGCATTTCTCTTGAATGTAACCGGGAATTCCAGCCACTTTCTTCTCCTCGTGCCGGGGATGAATGATGGTCCATTTGCTCGTTTTTTTTCATTTCCTGGCCTGGACGAGTATAAAATATGTATTAGGAGTTCCTACAATTTCCTTTCTCCTCTTCGCCCTTTGCACGCGTCCACGGGATGAGAGAAAGTGGCTGTGGGGTGGATATTTTGCTAATGTCCTCCTCTTGATGTATGAGTGGCTTATGTGAAATAATCATTTAGAGCTGGTGGTGAGAGGGAAATGTGTGATAGGTGAATAGGTGTAATAGTCTGTCCTTTGCCTACTGCAAAACATGGATGACTCATCCTCCATTCCAGCACAGACACTGTAATTTGCGAAATGGCTCCCAGTTTTTTCCTCCACCTTCAACCTTTGGAAGGTTAACCCTTTCAAAATGTCCTTCTGGACTCCTGGATATTATTATTATTATTCAGGTAAATATTAGCTTGTCCAAAGAAGTACGTACTTCACTCTTGGTCTATCCATGGAATAGAATTTCTTTGGATAAGTACGTAGGAAATGGTAAATACTTCGGAAGAGGAAATGTCTGGCTAAAGTCCTCCCAATTTGTTTTCTCCTACACAAACAAGAAGTTGAGCTCGGGGAAAGAAATGTAATTTGACTATGAAATTGAATTCTCTCCTTTCTCCGCACACATCCGCAACCACTGGCAAAGTGCACTTTAGAGGATGTTTACGAGTTTCAAAATGAGGTTTCAAGTTGAAGTTGAAAGTCCTTTTCTCTCCTTTTCTTCCCTGTGCTTGTACTAGCACTTATTCAGTATAAAAAATAGAATTCCTTTAGGCATGCCCTAACAATAGTTCTGTGAAAAGATGTGGCTTCACAGTCCAAAAAAAGCAGAAAAGTTGCCATATGCTCATCATAATTTTTACATGGATTATTTTAGGGATCGTATATACGGAAAACATGGTCGGGATACACGAGTTTATGACTTTGAGAGCGCTTAAAAAAAATAAGAGCTCCTGAGGCTCCTTTGTAATGAAATGTTTGGTGTGACAGTGTGCTCTGCACTTACCTACCTCGATACAGGATTGTGTGTACATATGTACACATATGTATATCTACATCATAGTCTATAGTCTATAGTCTACTATCACTTTACTGTACATGGACAGAAAAGGGGAAGGAAAGAATGTTTTATTCATGACATGCTACTTCTTGAGTTCACAAAAAAAAACCTCCATTTTCCCCAACTTCATCGCACACCGCAAAAATCTGAGTATTTTCTTGACATGCTCACACAACTTGTGGATTTTTTTGGCCTCTCTCATGTGGAGAAATGTATTCGGGAGGGTTAAAATGTCACTCATGAGAAATTCATACCGTTGTCAAAAGCAACTCCTGCAGCATCTCCATTTTTTAACTTTAACAGTGAATTTGTACTTGTGTGGGCCTTTTCAAAGTTAAATGAATGGAGTTGATGGGGGACGTCGGGAGTGCTTTGGAAGTTCTCTTCCAATTCCCTCTAAAGCCTTTGCTATCCCAATGAGAAGCTCAAAATAATGACGGAGACACATGTTGTACATATTTTTGCATGTGCAGAAGGGAGGAGATGACTATTTTGCTGGGGATTTTGGACTTGCCTCATCTTGAACAAGATGAGATCTTGGTGGGGAGAAGATCTTGTGAACACTGCGGCTTTCTTTCTTTCCTGCTCCTTCTCAGTCCCGCATTTCTCCTGGCACATCTGGACAATTTACAATTTAGTCCCGGACAAAAGAGCATGGAACTCTTCATGGGACAATCGCAGACGCAAACTAATTCAATGCTGCTGGGTGCACAAAGAGAAAAGGGAAAGAGTTATATGTAAAGGATTGCGTGATGGGAGTGATTGTTCCAGCAATTAATAGCAATATCTTCATTGTCAACACTCACACGTTCTAGCCTGATTAAAACCATGGTAAAAATTAAATTCGTACTAAAATACTTGGAAAGCGGTGAAAGCCCTGTGACACATTACTAGGATTTGCGTCGGCAGTGTGAATTATTGTTACCATTTTAATTAGCGACGGAGGCGCACAAATTTTATTTCAGGGGGAAAAATTACTATGATAACTACAGCTAAAATAATTCTCGCACATGGCAAAGAGAAAATGTGAGGAGAGAAAGGATGAGATGATCTCTTGGTAATTGGCTTCACTTGCACTCCTCAAGTGTGTTGGAGAAGCGAGTGATTCGGCGTTATTCCACTTGTCTTCAATGTTAAAGTGGAATGGTAGGATGTAAATATGCAAAGAAGGAGACCATGTCATTTGGCATTAGTGCAATCATTGAGAGGGAAAAGTGTGATCGTTGGAGAAAGGATTAGATGAGAGAGAGAGAGAGAGAGATACAGAGAGAGAGATACAGAGAGAGAGAGAGAGAGACAGAGAGATACAGAGAGAGTGTAGAATTTAAGGTGCATCTTGCATATTTGGATCATATTTTGGATGTGAGTGGAATGTGCGTGTGCGTACATACTAAAGAAGCTGCACACTTAACTATACCGTGAATTTGACTATGGATTGCAGAATGTAAACAATTGTGCACTTGACAAGGCTTTTGGGATGCATGAAGCGGAATGAAAGGAGCTTAGCGGAGCCAGCCCTACTTGCCTAATCTTTCCCAATTCCTTTTCATTAAAAAGTCTCTTATTTTTTCTACTTTCTGTCACATAATGTGGAGAGTTTGACTCTTTTTTTCATCCTTTTCCCTCTCTCATCATGTGATGATTCTGGTTGTATAAAAGCTGTTCGCATTGTCCCCGTGAAGATGGTTGTAGGTGATGTTTGATGTTACATTCCATGGACTCAAGTCAAGTAGTTTTTAGTTTTTGTATAGAAGGGAAAGAGAAGAGAAGTTTGGAGGAAGAATAATTCATTCGCTCTGCTTGTCCTTCTTCTTGTCCTGTCCATTGAGAAGGAGCTTTTTCTCCTCTTATTATCCCATTGAGGAGTTCAAATTATTACGAATTAACGCCATCCATGAATTCATCCCTTCCCATCCTTCTTGCTTTCTTATTATTATTTTATTTTATGGTCGCCTATCTGGGCAGGTGTACACATTCCTATACATTTTCATATGGTAATGGTCACTCTTCGCTCATTGCATGTGAAGCCAAATGAATAATAGATGTTCAACATGTAAACGTTGTATCTTTGCATAAAGGAATTGTATGTACTATTTACTCCGTGAATACAAGAGAGGAATGAAAGGGAAGAGAAAGAAGTAGCCATATTTTGTGGGCAAGTTCTAAATCTGAAATGAAAATCTAGTTTTTCTCTGTGCAATTTCATGTTATCCACACTGTCGTGATTCCATTCAATGAATGAACTCAATCCGTCCAACCTAATAAATTGAGGCAATATCATTTTCTCTCTCTTTTATTCTTTCCCCTCAAAAAAAATCTTACCATTATGAGCATCTCCTCCCATTTTCTTACTCTTTTCTCTATACAAATCTATTTTCTCTCTTTAACTCTTTGTGCACACTCTCTGTCTTTAGCTTGTATCTTCTTTGTGCCTGCCCCCAGACTGGGCCGAGAGGGAGCTAAACACATTTTTCACGTGTCGGAGTCTATGCAGAAAGTGAGGAACGTCCTTTGGAATTAGTTTTGGAGTTAATAAAAAGAGATGGGAGGGAGTTGTACTGGTAAAAAGGAATGAAGGATCAGTAGAAACGAGATGATTCGACGATTTTTCTAAAAAAACTTCTCGAAACTATTTGTTTTTTTTTTTTTTGCTGTAAAAAGATTGATGATCGGCAGCTTCGCTTTTTCTCTTCATCTTCTGGATGTGTTTCTTGGGCTGCCCAAAAAAAAGACTGGGCTTTTTTTGTCCGAGACGATCTCTCTCTCTTCTCTGCCAGTCTTCCATTTGGAAAATCTGGGTCAATGCTTAGGGAATTAGCTCAGGTCTGGTTCTGGAGAGTCTAAAAAAAAAGTCTTTCATGAGTTATGATGGAGAGGCGAGAAAGGGGGAAGGATGAAGGAATACATAAAGAAGCAGGGAAATTATTATTATTACAATCTTACGCCGCCGCCTTTCTCTCCCTTGCAACTCCTTCTGCATGGGAATTAATCAAAAGACGCAGAAAGGAATAAAATGTGAGCAGGACCCTGGAAATGATGTTTTCTATATGATTTCCTTCATAAAATAGTTTAAAACTTAAAACCTTAATGTTCTTTGGAAAGGCGGGTCTCCTCTGTTGGCGTGGAGGGCAAGATAAATGTGAGCTCTGCAATTTGGAGGAGGAGGGAACACCGTGATAATTAATGATGGCTAAATACATGTTTTCTAAGGATTCTTCCCTAATTTAACCATATGCCTGTCCTTCTGGAGCGGATTTAGCGGGAACATTAAAGACTATTGATGCCGTCTGTGTAATGTGTTTTTGGTAGCTAAGGCTTCGAGATGCGGAATAATACACGGGGAATTATACTTAAAGCTTTTATTAAGTATTTCCTTCGGAAGTTGAAGAGAGACTAATGGTAAAGGAGAAATGCATTACAACAGTAATAATTGAATGCATATGCATAATGCGCAATATTTAAGGTGTGCTAACATCCATGTGCATATGTATTGAATCATACATACTAATAACACAGGAACATTTGGGGCTTTCTGTAGTAATCAAAACTATATCTTCCCATCCCACTCCGTGGCTTTTTAATCCTTCCAGACTCCCATTCGGCTTGATCCTGGAGCGGAGCCATCAAAAAGGAATTAGGTCCAGGATTTCTCCATCCTTTTGAGCTTGAAATACATCCCCGAAAAGTGGGTCAGGTCGATCCCGACAAACTTTTTTTTGGGGGAAAAGGAACGTACATATGTGCACCGACTGACTTTGACACATTAATCTAGAATTCATACTGGGAAAGGGAGGGCGAAATAGATTTCTCCGTCGTCCGCCATTATAAGACGTCTGTACATATGTATGTACATTACATACATATGTAATGTCTTTCTAGTCCTCATAATAACTCGTCCCATTCACGTCCATTAAGGGAAGATGCGAGACTCAAATTGCACACTGAGGCCTCTGTGAGAAAGAGTTGGGTGGAAAGGAAAGGGTGACATGAAAAGGAAGAGGCCTGACAGGATCATCTCCTCCAAGTGGGCTGTATGCGCCCAGCAATCCAGGGGATGCGGGACAATTTAGCAAATAATCGCCAGGGCCATAATTATTATTACTCATTATATGGCTTCTTTATTATATGATGATAAAGAAGAAATCTCTCCCTTTGAGCAGCTCCTCCTTTTCATCTTCTTCAGGACCACTCTGAGGATCACGGCCGCTTTCAGAGGAGTAAATCATAACAGTTTTATTTATTACGACTCCATAAGCTCATTTGTACAAACAAGTACAGAGGCTGTCGTCATTTGAGGGAGATTTTATTACTTTTAGGGTGTTAGAGGCGGTAGTTAAATTTTTTTAAATTAAAAATAACGTAGATGGATACTTTCATTTTTTATAGTCATTCAAAGAGAGAGAGAGAGAGAGAGAGAGGGAGAGAGAGAGAGAGTGGGATAGGGATGAGAGGAGATGAAGGGACTTTATGGGAATTTAACTCCGAAATAAATACTGTGGCCTGTATGTTTTTCCTTGATTTATAACTGTATTGTTTCCAAAGAGGAAAATAGAGAGTTGATGTGCGAGGGTGATTTTTTTTGTGAGGAGGAAACTATGTAAGGGTAATTGAGGGGAGAAGTTGTAAGGATTGTATTTTCCCTTGTTTTTATCGCTCTTTGATGGTGATTAAGTTTTCCAAGTGCTTATGGTTTCATAAGGAGCGAGAACTCTTTCAAAGGAGTCTGATTTGTAGGAGTAATAATCCTAATAGTTTCCCCCTTTATTGATAATGATGATATGCTCAAAAGATTTTTTTCCCTGCAGCGAAACGTATGCACACATCCCTTGTTATGTCTTCCTCTCCAAAGAGCTCCTCGTCATCTCATGCATTGTTAGTTGGCTCATCATCTACATCATAAATATACATATTTATATAGAAACTACAGGGCAAGGAAGATGCAATGCGAACCAGTTAAATGGCTTATGAAAGCGGAAGCAGGAAATGAGATTCGTCTCTTTTTTCCCTTCTGGCCTCTCCCTTTCTTCTCAGCTTCCCTTTGACTTCCAAGTCTTCTCTTGGAGATGAATACGGACAGCTCCTTCTTCTTCTTCCTTTCACAGAATCTAACCATAATTTCTATTTACGCGATTGGCTATGGTTTAATGAGAAAGGAGTGAGAAGGATGTGGGATGGCTCGGATGGCTGTCTGGCTGGCTCAAAGGGCTTCATAGAGAGACGAGGAAGGAAATGAATTTGCAAATTCTTCAAAGATGCAAATGGGAAAAAATTATTGATGAAGGGAAAAATACAATATACAAAGGGGATATGATGTTGTTGTTGTGGCCAGCTTATTTGGGAACCAACATGGCCAAATGAAATGGTGGTTGCTGGTTGCCTTGCGAAACGTGCGGGTACACGCCTCATGGATTCTTGCGAAGAAAAAAAGGCAAAAGTCAGCTGGTGATTTGTTTTATCATTCTGCACCAAAACCCTTTGCCGGAGACGGAGGAGAATTTAATTCTCCAACAAGGGTCATTCCTTGACTTGTTTGTTTGGCGAAAGGCAGAGAACGGTGAACTTTGTGGTGACCGCAGATTATGTCTGCCAAAGGGCCATTAGCTGGATGCTGTGTAGTAGCATAATGTTATATGTATAATAATAGGTTATATGTAGACAATTCGAAGGAAGAGACTCCTTGAACAAGATCACTAATGCTCTGCTCTGCCACCCTCTCCTGTCTTCACAGACTTTACACGGAAAGTGAATTAAGGAGCTTGAAAGAGAAACGAAGCATTAGTGAGAAGGGCAGGGAAAGATTGGATTAGAGTCTCGAGATTACATAAATAAACACCATCCACATCGTCGTCCTTCTCCAACTCCACAGGCACCACCCAGACAGAATATTATTGAGTCATTGTACTCTCCCATTTTTGGAACAAAAAAAGTCGCGTGCTCCCAGAAGAGCTCTAGAGATCTTTTATAGGAAATAAAGCACTGCTGATCTCTTGAGCGTTTTTTACAGTAGCAAAGTAGGAAAGCTCATGCTTATGGTGGCTACTCTCCGGATTAAAAAAAAAACATTCTGCGTGGATTTGCTCGTGACAAAGTACGTAATAACGATGTGCGTTATCAGAAAAGGAAAGGACGAATGGAATGTCCCATTCTTTTGCGGTACTACACGTGTACAGGAATCTTGATGGTGTTTTTTCTGCACTTATAATATTAGTAATAATGACAAGAGATTCTCGGTTCAACTACTTCTCTACTCTTAATCTCTTTGGCTGGTTAGGGATCCAACGGCTAACTAGGTTGTGTCTCTTTTTGTGGCCGAGACATTTTGTGTCAACTCATAGGAGCGTAATAATAAGGCTTTGGTGTTGTTTTGGAGCCAAATCTTTTTTTATGTTCACATATCATTTCCTTGTAGAAAACTGTGATTTTCAACCAAAAAAGATATGTTTTTCCATGTAAGAGTTGACATGTACGAAGGAAATGTCTCTCACTTTTTTGAGTTCTTTTTGGTGCATTATTGTGCTACTCCGTCGTCCTTTCTCCGCTTCCACGGCATGATCAAAGCAACCTCGAGTGATTTTAATGGCTCCATTGCATTCCCAAAGTGGAGTCATTCCTGCTTGTTTCGGGCAGGATTTTTGGTGAGTATTAAATTCCTGGTGAGATGAGACATTCTCCAAGACTTGCCAAGTCACATTCTGCCCATGAGGAGCCGTTTTTTTTGGGGTGCAGAAGAAAGTGCTTCATAAAGTCTCTTATCATTTGATGTGGACGCGGAGGATTTTTCCCTCGTCCCCATTGTCTCATGATTCCTTCAACGGATATTATTATCTTATGTATATTCCTTGGTAAACAAAGGGAATTGCAGGGAATCTTGGACTTGGTTCAATTATTTGAGACATTTTTGTGATTGGGACGGAGAGGCCGTTCCTGCACACTCTCAGAGTTCATGGTACGATTCTCTTCAATGACGAACTTCTCCGAAGCAACTATTTTCCCCTTTAACCCTTTTACTTTTCGCGCATTTCCTTCCATATGCTTTGTCTCTAATTTCCCCTGTGGAAACCCTGCGTGTGCCTCACGAGGATTAAGGTTAAAAACGGCTTTTGTTGATTTGAAACGCCACTATACGAAAATACAATTGTGGGACTTGTAGTGTTTTCATAAACTACACAGTGATTATAGCCAGTTAAGTAATTGGTCACAATCACTATTGGCGGGATTTGTCACACTTGAAATTCGCAAATAATCATGAAAAGAATTTAGGGATTTATGCACACATTATTACACACACCTAAAATACCAGTTGATGCCTGGTGTTTAATTGTGAGGCGGCTTGTAGCTGTTCACACTTAAGACTCAACATGTGTTTTTGTTCTTGAAGGCTCTAAAAAATGTTTTTATTCGTATTGCTGTTGTTGATGCAACTCTTGTGAGGATAGTCCTTTGATCATTATTTATAGACGGGAGAGCGCGTTAATGACAGACGTGAATGTGCACCTATGTATGTATTCCCCTCACAAAATATCCCCAGCCGAGAAAAATAAAACCCTTTGTTCAGGATTGATGGAGCAGTGAGAAAAATTGTAAAGAATGTACATGGAAACTAATTTTTTTTATCACACGGCTACTGCCGTGTACAAGCAATTGTTTGTTCACAACTAAATAAGGGGAAAATAACAGGGGTAAAGAAACACCTTTGAAGGTGTCAAGAATCATAACTTTTAGTTTTATTTGCAATATTAAAAATATTGTTGCTAAATGCCTTCATGCGTTTTTCGTAATTATTTCCAAAGGATTTTATCCTCCTCCGTTCCTCTTTCGTACTCACAATTAAGTCGTTGGATTTCCCTCTCTTGACGTCCCTCTACTCACTCCAAAGTTGAGACCTTTAATTTCCTGATCGTGTATGCATTCTGAGAAGGCTTTCAAGTTCATTCTTGGTCTCATTTTCTGCAATTACGACGGGCGTGTGGCTCCACCAGATCCTTTCTGACTTCCCTTTTCCCTCTCCTCAATGACATGAAAGGCTTGACGGACGTCCCATTTATTATTTACTTTTTTTTGTGATGGCTGACAGGAAATGACAAAAAAAAGGGAAATAAGGACATGTGCTCAAGAGCTCGGAATTTGTTTGTTTTTTTTGGACCTACTTTTCTCATGCACAATCCAGTCTTTTTAGTGCGTATTTCCATTTAACGACAGCTTCTTAAAAAATTCGCTATCGGGAGAAATGACTCAATACAAATTAGTACATTCAACAGTCAACTATTACTCCTTTCCCTGTCTCAACAATGACCAAAGGAATGTGCAAGGAGCTGATCGTGCTCACTGCTCACCGCAGCCCTTTCTATTAATTATTCGAGTGTGCAGCAATATTTTAATTACTACGCAGGCCACACACACGTGCTTCCCTTTTTTTAAATAATCAAGTTCTTGCGAGCCTGTGCAGCTGTTTTATCTGACCAAAGTGTTTTTAACTTTATTTATAATATTGCTTAGTCACGAATGAAGTAGGGGAAAAAATGCCCAGACATTAAAAAACGCTGGCAATATTATGACTTCTTTGCCTGGTCGTCCCTCCTACATCAAGAGACACTCGAGAGGGCGTAAACAAATGATTATGACTCGCAATAATTGTAGTAAAGGGGATAAATAGTCACTAATTAGGACTCGAATTACCTGCCTGATAAGAAAGCCCTGCTCATGTGGGTGTTGCTCCCTTAATATAACTTCATTCTAATCTCCCATGCGAGATAAGGCTCCGAGCACTCACTGACTCCCTTGTCATTTATGGACCAAAAATAGCTCATTTTTCCTCCTTCCTTTGGTCGGGAGTGACACTGCCTGGCGAGAAAGCACTGAGCTCATCTGATATCAGTCCACACACGAGGAATGAGTCACTTGGCCAATAATTAAGGCTTTTATCAGGCCCCAAATGTGGACGCAAGTACTCACATACATGCAAGTACATATACATACATATGTACATCCTACTTATAGTTACGTTTGTAGCATTGCAGTATTATCTTACAAGGAGCATGTGATTCATTAAGAGTAAATGGACTTTCTGAAGACTCCTTCTTGCAGCAATGGTTATACTTACGCCAATAGAGAGAGAGAGAGAGAGAGACGAGGAGAAAGGAAAGAGAGAAGTGGAGAGAGAGGATTTGCTTGGGAAATAAATAGGGAGAAGCCATGTGTTTGAGCAATTTTGGACGTGTTTATATAAATATATACAGACCGCGTATTAAAAGCCATGGTCAGTGTGTTTGTCAAGAATGAAATGAGCATTTCATATGTTATGCCAAGGGATGTACTTTGTAGCCAGAGGAAGAGTGTGGGCTGAGAGACTTTATTTGTACACATTATGTACATATGTACATCAAATGTGCCCAGAACAAAAAGACTTCAACCGTGCTCGTCGGACCAAAAACAAAAGTAAATAAATGTGTGAGTAAAGACACTGGCATTTTCCACAGACGTAACAATGATGGGAAGAAAATCGATAATTGTAATTGGCTCAAACATGCATGAAAAGTTGGAAGAGGAAGTTGGAGAGAAAGCCCATTGGAGACACTACATATAGTACAGACTACAGACGCAGTCCCTCTTTCATAATGATATGTGCAGGACATGGTTTGGCCGTTTGGCGTAAGGAAGGTTAGGTTGGCTAAGGCTACGGGAAGTTCCAAATCCAAGCCAGACCCCTTTTTCGTCTCAACATTTGCCCCGTGAAAAATGGGAAGGGGTTGCAGAGTTGGATTCCTCCCCATCTCCAAAGCTATAAGCTCCAGCCAGGTGAACAAGTACAGGTAACATTTGTAGGATTTTTTGTAGGATTTTATCCTCTAATTTCGATTTGGTACTTGGTTCCCTTATTTTTTTCTCTCTTTGTCGAGTTTTGTAAACGTCCGTGTGTTTTTAACAAACAGACTCCGCGTGGAGGAGAAGAACATTTTAGGTATATGATCTGTAATTTATTTTATACACATATAAAACACAGGAAGCACGCTTTTAGAGCTTTGTATGCACGCTTATTGTACGTCTCTTTGTTATGTTGTTCTCCCCCTGAACAGGAGACTTGTTTTGTTTCTCTCCCTCTCGCTCTCGCTCTTTCCTATGCAGTTGAGTGACTGCAAAGCATTAGCAATATATTAAAGGAAGATAAAGTTATCAGTGGAACCTTGAGGATTGCTTGAGACTCCGTAAATATGATATGAGCCATCCTTTCCTCTGCTTTTCAGCTTCAAACACACCAAAACTCCTATATATTTCTCTTATATGGGCTCAAATTAACTTTGACTACTTCTCTTTGGTGTGCAAGAGTGCAAGAGAGAGAAGGAGAGGAAGATCCCTAAATGGGAGTTGGTATTATTCAAGTGATAGTCAAACCTTGAGCATTGCTAGGACACGTGTCCGTCCTTTTCTTGTGGAAAGATCCTCTTTGGGACGTGGACAGGGTCAGTCTGTGGCAAGGGATTCTCGACAGAGTTCCAACAAACATTCCTCTTAACTTCCTTCTGAAGTTTCTACAATTCATTGGGAACAAATCCATCTTGTGCCGTTTGAATTTGGTTAAAAAATCCATAATAATAATGCTGATTGGACTTGTGACGTTTGACATCGGGACTGATTTGCCTCGCACTCCCTCGTCCCATCTCACTTCTTCCATGATTATTTTAAGTGTGTAACTAAAGACTAATAACTAATAAATATTTATGGAAGGGAAGGGAAAAGTACGTGGCTTCTGACGGGGACGGCTTTCTAGTCCACGCAAATATGTACGTGAACATATGTGAGTGCACATGGATGTGTCCCTTGCTGGGATAAGGGAAGGTATCGCCCGAATGGGTCCTCGTCGTGTCTCCTGACGACTTTTTCCTATTGATAAAACTGTCGTTGAAGTGTGGCTGAACGTCAGCACAAACTCTGGTTTCCTCCGTTGAAAAGAGAAAGAAAAATAAGATTCAAAACCATTCAACTCCGCTGATTCCATATTCCAATGTGTATACATTATTCAGAAGGGAAACAAATGTTTAGACAAAAGTGTAGATGAGTGGATCGGCTTGAAAGAATTTGTATTGTGCGAGTCTTTTTGGCAAAAATTACCATCCAAACGATCTTTCTACGGTTCTTCTTCCGTTGCCCAGAGAAACTGTGCTGTTAATGTGAGGAATATTATTGACTTGCAAAGAGGGAATTGTGGGAGAAAAGGCGGCTCAGGAATTGACCAAAGATATTTACAAATTTACAATGTAAAAAAAACAAAGAATCAGGGCTGTTACACACACAAATGACCTCCTGCTCAGTTATATTTCGGTGGATGAAGAACTCGAGGTTCACCTGCCTCTCGAGTTTCCCTTTGTGTGTCCTCAAATAGGAAAGGAAGAGAAGAAAGGGAATATTCATAAAGACAAAGAGGAGAACAGGAGAAGCCTTTCCCCTGGCCTGACATAATATTATACTGACGTTCTGAATATTTATTGGGAGATTGCAGTTCAGCTCTAATGAGACCCCGCAACGTTATCAGAGAGTTTCCCGTAGCTGATTGTGAGATTTTTAATTTTCTACTCGTTTCAACTGACACAAGTAATGTGAAAGGTTCTGAGGTGTGTGTCATCTTTCTCCTTCCATTTTTTACGAGGGCTAAGCGCTTGTAAAAGGAACAAAAATCTCTCCGTAATTTCCAACTATTTAAACTAGTGCAGTCAGATTTGAAAAAATAGAAGGGAAATAGAGATATTAGGCATTCCGTTTTAAATCGTTCTTGGGTGGATGTTGTATGGCCAACATATTTGCGTTGATGTATGGCCCCAAATCTCCACTGCTCTCATTATTACCCTTCCGTAATTGTTCTCCTTGTCAGCTCCTTGTAAATACTCCATGGAGGATGTAATATTTTTTTTAAAAAAGAAAGGTATTTTAAGTTCTTGAGGCATTCATGAGTGGATTGGAAAGGTGCTACTGTTCCCTTGGAGTAACTACATAATATGGTTTGTTCCCAATTCGTCGAGTATTTCTATTGAAAGCCACTTTTAGTTAAAAATAGATTCTACAACCTGTGCCTTTCAAGTGGCATTGTGTGAAGGCGAGAAGGAACAATTACTGAAAAGGTGTACATTTGCATATCCCGTATATACATGTGTTCCTTCTATTACCTCTTACATGAAAGGACTTGAGTAAGAGTCAGATTTCCCTGGGGAGAGCAGCCCTTTTTGTTTTCCAAGCCATCACATAATATCCCTTGTATTTTCCATTCAATTCCCATTCCTTTCCACTCCCCACACTTTTTTTTCACACAAATGTCAGAATTTTTTGAAGGTCCTGTGCTCTGGTGGAATTTAAGGACGGGGGAAAGGTTTAGGGCAAGTGTTTGGGTATAAAAACAAGTCCACGTCTTATTGATTTCCAATGCTAACCTGTTTTTGAGAGGATTGATTCCATTCCCTCAGAAATGCTTGGGACGGGATCTATCTATCCCTTCGTGTATAATCAGGAATAGAAATTGATAAAAGTACCACTTCCTCCCTCCTTTCCACTAAAATGACTGGCTGTGGTTGAGCAGACAAATTTGCATGTTCTAATTTAAATGGGATTTTTATCTCTGTCTCTTCCTGATTACTGATTACTATTAGCCTGGGAAATCCTACTTTTACGAGCTGTGAAAAACAAGGGAGGAGTGACATTAATTTTACTTTGGAACTTCACTCGTATTTAGATCTTAAACCAACTCAAAGGTTACTTCAATGAGTCCATTTTTTCCCTTTTTGGCTCCTGCCACGGGTTGCAAATGCTAAGAATTGACATTATTTTCATTATTGAAGTTCGTGGTAGTACATGGAACTCAACTCGATTTGGAATTGGAAATTCCAGGAATGCAAATAATGTAATTTCTCATTTTGTTTACTCAAAGTCTTTCTTATCACTCCTAAGGAAATGCAAAAAAGAGGTATATGAATCTCTAAAAGAGTACATTTATTCCACGAATAGTTTTCTTTCTCCACAAAAAAAAAAACTCCTTGCACAAGGGAACTATTAAAATATTTTTGGAGAAAAAAAAACTGACTATTCCCTGCTAAGTGTGTGGTATTTCGCAAGGGAATAATAGTCAAGAAAATAGGAGTGAGTAAAGAACAGAGTAAAGTTAACGAACTTTGGAGGAGATAAGCATTTTTTTTGGTTCCTTCAGTGAATATTGCGCAGGAGAGAATAATGAAATTACTTGCCACCGTGATTTTTTGCTAGGCAGAAGGCAATTACTTTTTCTATTTTTGAAGACGAGTCTCTATTTTCGTGAAGATTTTTTTTTTTTTTACATATTACTAATGGTTTTTTTTCCACTTGGTCGAATTACTTGTATATAAGGACTTACTTTTCCCAAAGATATTGCAAATGTGCCAGGGAAAGTCATTTTCCCTTCCATTTTTGTCATTCCCTTTTTTTTTCTACTGGCTTTTTTCAGCTGCCATTGTTGAAAGTGGTGGAGAATTTGCTGAAAACAGTTTTTATTACATGAAAGTATAAATAATACGGAGGTAAAAATAATAAAGTAATAAGAGAGGAGAGAAATCCTTTTATTTTTTGGAGAGAAAAAGAGATTTCACATTTTCCATGGGGAGGAGGAAAGGCTCCAAGAGCTACTCACAACCTTTCAGGCCTCAGTAGGAGTTTTTAGTGGTAATTTAATGATTTAATTTATTTTATTTTCTGACTCCAACAGATTCAAATG
Organism: Disparrhopalites patrizii; assembly: GCA_034698585.1. Taxonomy (NCBI): domain Eukaryota; kingdom Metazoa; phylum Arthropoda; class Collembola; order Symphypleona; family Sminthuridae; genus Disparrhopalites; species Disparrhopalites patrizii. The sequence goes on from JAQGBT010000160.1 coordinate 47,423, forward strand.
TCATTCTTCTTTGTCTCACTATAAAAATCTATAGGAGAGAAGAGACTGTAAAAGGCTATAGGCCGTGTGACATGTGTAAATAAGATTCCAAAGCCGGTGTTTGAAGGATGTGCTCAAAGGGTTGAAGTCGTTAATAATAAGTGAGTGAGAAGAAGCCAGACGAAGAAGAGATTTACATCCGAGTGATTGTTTATAGGATTGGAAGTGAAAGAAAAATTATACACGTGTTGAATTTGACAAACACATGCTAAAAGCCTTTTCTAGCCACTCTCGCTCTGCCTTCAAGGGTGTGCTTTATCATGGATTCTCTCCTGAATATTTAAACAATAATAAGACATAACCTGAGGAAGAAGAGAGTAGAAAAAGGGTGGAAGGGACATTCACTAATCTCGCCAAACTCATCTCTCTCAGTGTGTATAATTTTTGTGAAAAAAAATGTACAGAGCAGAGATGTGAAAATTAGAAAGTGCCTAATAGTCCCCGCTCATTTGTCGTTGTCATTCATCCTTTCTGCCTCTTACATGTGTATTTTAGGGGGACAATAAGAGTCATAATCATAATAATTTGAGAAAGGAGACTCTGTGGGAGATTATTGGCTCTTCTCCCTTTCCATTCAATTCCCCTGTCCACCCTCGAATCATAAGACAAAACAAAAGTGGGATTAGATCTTATGTGGAGCAATAGAGATCGCCTAATTGAGTCAGGACCAAAGTGATGCTGGGAAGAATCTTAACAAGCACATGCTCTGACCAAAATATCCCAAAAAATCTCGTGGACTCACTTGGCATCGGAGTGTCATTTTTCTCTCTTCACTGTCTTCACTGTCCCTCTTCGAGTCTCCTCTGGAGTGTAATGTCCACCATGTAAAAACAGAATGATAATAACAAAATAGAGGAACAAGTCCATTGCGTCGTCGTAAGAGATTGCTTTCGTCTCTTACATGAGACTTGATAGTACTAAAGAGAATTGTTTTGCTCAAGTAATTCTCTCTAATTCTCGCGTCCGGAGAGTTTTTGTGAGGAAGTCAAGAGTGTTTTGTGTTCTTCATTTTTACTCTATTATATAGTCAAGCTGTTCATTGTAGATGTGACCGTTTTAGATGATTTGTATGTATAGTTGGGTGTGAGAGGGAGAGTTGTTACGAAGATTGACTCTGCAGTTTGAAGTGGAGGGAAGAGGAGGAAGTAGAAAGGTGGCAAAAGACTCTCGCAAAAAGGGATTTCGAGAGAGACTGTCAAAAAGGGATTTGGAGAGAGACTGTCAAAAAGGGATTTGGAGTGCCTCTGAAAATGCCAATTTGTAGTGACTCAGACGCCTGCTGGACTCTCAACGACATCGTGTTGAGTGAGGCAGAGCCTGGACGGAAGCCGGAAGGAAGAGTTGGGAGGGCCCGGAGTGATCTGCATCATCATTTCGGGAATGGAAGTGCTAGCAGCACGCTCAATCCCTCTGGAAGTCGTTGTAATAGCAACAGAATCCCGCCGGCCAGACTCAAGCGCAAATCCGCTTCCTTCACGGCAGTTAATGAGAATTCGCGTTACGGGAACAATCAACGTAGTCAAGTCATTAGTCGGTACGCTGTTTTTTTCTTCATTTTTCCATGTATTTCCTTCCTCAAGTACTTTACTTTATTCCTATACACTTTATTTTCATACACACTTTTACCGGCGTCTGTCGTCCGTGTTTATGCTGGTTAATTACATTAGAGATAATTACGTGATATTCTTGTTCCCCCCGCACGCACCAGACAATGTGGGACATTTTTGACTGGGGACGCCAAGGGATTTTTCTTGAACCTATTCTTGTTCCGCCTAACAAGCCTCGTGTGTCACAATGGTGACTAAGGCCTTAGTCCAAACACATGCTGTGTATACATTTGGATGCAAAAAAAATGCTTTTTTTTTATACAATAAAAGTGGGTACGGATTATGGCTAGTGTTAGAAGTGAAAGTTGTGTGTGGAGGACTTTTTTTTCTTTTGTTTTTTTTTAAATTTATGTCCTGCTTTTTCTCTGGCAAATTGTGAGACGTTTAATTACCAAAATGTTCTGGTTATTCTCTTCATTTATATTCACAATTGGGCTTGTATTTTTTTTGTTCAATTGTTATAAAAGGGTTGGGTTGCATGACTTGAGAGTATCATTCTCTGCACAAAATCTACACTGGTTTTGGTGGCGGCAGGTTGTTATATGATTGTGCAATATGCTCCTTTTCGTTGCTATAAGTGCTGGCAGGAGGGGCTTGGGTTATTTAAGATTTATTCCCAACGTTTGTCCTACAAATCGCCTCCTGGTGTACAGTTACATTCGAGGGAAATTCTCGAGCACATTTTCAAACGTGACCATTCGTAATATATGTATATACATGAAATATATATATACATGAATATAGTAAATATTATTCTGCAGAATAATATTTAAGACTTTTGTCACCTATAAAAACATGTTGTTGTCTCTAATTGTGCTCTTTCCATTCCTCACAGCAGGCTTTTAGAAGGAGGAGGAAGCGTTTAATCATGTGTAGTTGTGCCGCATTTGTAAGCCTGGTGACGAGTCACTTTGAGAGGCTCATTCAATTATTAATTAGGCCTGGGAACTAAACATTCCTTTGCTCTGCCATGTAAATACAGATAAAAGGAGAAGAAGACGAAGCACATCATTAAAGGAGGAATTGTGCAATGGGAATCCATCATGTCATCAGCAATAATCCTTAATTTAATGACAATTTCTTGAGTAGGCTGAATAGTAAAATAAAAAACATAATGATTCTTAAACATTGTTTCTTTGGAAGATAGGAACTGTGAGGAACTGTGAGGAACTGTGAGGAACTGTGAGGGAGGAGGATGATTGGGGAAGATGGATTAGGAATAAAATGCGAGGCCCAAGGATGGACAGTCATAATGATCACAAAATACATATGTAGATGCACACAGACGGGGCAGATGAAGGCTTTTGATAGGTTATGTGTCTCGTAAATAAATTAAGAGGACGTCTGTGTGAATTATGGGATGGAAGGGTCCAAGGGAGTAATAATAAGAGTTGGAGGAGGAATAATAATAGCAATAATAATAGCAATAATAATAGTCATCCTAACCAATCCGCGCCCTTCTTCTTTTTCATTCAAGATCCGACAGCGTTTTGGAGGTGGCAGCCTCGCACAAGGTTATGCACTCATTATTAACTGCCACCACAATGATTTTTATGACACTGCTAAACTCCCCACCAAAATCTCGGCATTTCCCATCTATTTCTACACTTTGCATGATGAGCAGGATGAGTGTGAATTTGTATAGGAAGACCCTCAAGAGCCTCACTAGCCTTTCCTATTTCCTACTGCTTTACCTTCTATCCCCTCTTCAAATCCCTTCTTCGAGCTAATCATCATTTGGTTTGGGAGTTAAGCGGGAGTTGATATAATGGCTGTGAATGCGGACAAACCAATTTCGTTTTTTTTTGGGGGTCCTTTTGAGGTGATGACGCTTCCTTGGCATTACCTTCATTTATAAAGGCTCAACTCGCAGGGAAGCTTCAAAAGTAAGATCCACTTGTTAGCTTTGGAGGTGCTCATGATTTCTCTGGTCGAGGACACTCTCCGTGAGCAAATGACTGGGAGCAGACTGGGCAGAGTGGGCACATCTCTGATTATTGGGACGATCCAGGTGTCTGCAGATATTTTGTGGGAGGAAGAAGCAAATAGCTCTCTGCACCTCCCTTGTACTATTTCTTAAAAATATGTGTGTATCACAGGCGGATGTGGGGAGGAGAAGCTCGTTGGCGATTTGCTCCTAGCAATGGATTTGAAGGAAAAGAGAGGATTAATGACCAAATTGAAATGGCGCCTACTCCAAACATGGGCACCCGCTTTTGCTCCGATTAATTTCGAGAAACGTCTATGTTAATGAGTTTACTCCAAACCAAGAGCCCAAGAAAAAGTGGAGGAAGATTAGTAGAGCTCTTTTTAAGCATTACTATTTGGATAATGTATAAAGGAGGCGAGAGATTGTCTCGGGCTGGCATGTAAATACTGGGATTAATGGAGGAAAATAAAGTCTAATAATAAGAATAATCCTTGGAGTCTCATTTGACTTGCATATGTATGTATATACACATGACTTTCCTTTTGAAAGAGGGAAATAATGGGAGCAGAAAAAAGTGAGAGACTTGTACAGAAAATAAAATCTCATATAATATGCTGTCAGTCTGCTCAGTCTGCTCAGTCTGCTCCCTACCTTTTCATTGTTTATCTGTCAGTGGTTATTAAGACGGACTAAATTGCTTTTTTTCTGACTTTTCTCTCCTCTCATCCACACGCACTTTTGCATTAATGGGAGAAGCCCAAAAGTTGTTTTGGTCCAAAGGTTCCTTGGGCTTCTTTTAAATTTTAAGCTCTCATCAACTCTTTGGTTTTTCTCTTAAAATCCTCACTTCCACTACGTAACACATTTGGTAAAAATATTCGTTCTAGTTTTAATTTAAATATGATTACGATGATGTTGTGTGAGCTGGTTACATCCTCCGTAATTCTCTCCCGGCTCAAAGCACGCTTTATTTTTAAGGATGTAAGAAGAAATTATGGAAAGCACACGACTTTTGTTGCTAAATGGGGTTAATTTGTATGCAAGGGACTCTTCTCTTCCCACTAGATTATCATTAGGAAGATGAGGTCTCCTATTACTCCTTCTCATCTCTCTCTCTCTCTCTGGGTTTCTCTCTAATTCTCTCTCATTTGCTCACACCGGACAGATGTAATTTTGTCTTTTGTCACTCCTAAAAAAAACGAACCCCTTCACAACTCATAATTACCCAGCCAGGTCTTGGCTTTTGAGAAATTCGAGCTCCGTGGCTGTACTTGTCCTCTCTGACAAAAGTTCAAGTGTTGTAGTCCAATTAAAAGGAGGATTACGGCATCTTTTTAATTCCCTTTTCCAAGTAATTCACATTTGTCTGCGAGGGAAACTAAAGAGGTGGGCAGTGGGAGAATGCTTGGGAGTTTGGACGTGAGAATTCTCCATCATTTCACATTCTCCTCCGCCTATTTTTCCATCGTATTTACCAAGATAACACTGTTCTTTGGGAACAAATGAAGACATCGTGATGAACATCATCATTTACATTTTATTTACATCCCTTTATTTTTCTTATATTTTTTTTTATACTGCACCATTGCTCCCCCGTGAAAGATTACCTCATTGAGACAGACGATGGGAGGGACACGTGTATAACAGTGATCTCGTTTGGTATGCAGATATTTGAAGTAATCACATGATTCTCGTGGAATTCCTCCACATTCACTCCCAAAATCCTGAGCTAATGTGAAGTTAAGATTGTACTTCAATTTATGGTTATTATCCTCGTGAATAAAGCACCGTCTCACTCTCATCGTCTTCAAATGTCCTCATAATGCTCAAGTTTTAGCTGCCTGGTTGGGTACAAATCAAGGTATTTAGCTTGGATGGCTCAAGCATTCCTTCGGGGAATTCGATTCGGGGTTTTCCCTCGCGTGGAGCAAAAGGATGTCGAAGGGACCTTGTTGTGGGAGCGATTATGGTGTGTGAACGTGTGAAGTAACAAATGATTGGATGTAATATGTAATTCTCTCCTTTCCTTTTGTCATTATTCCCCTTGCTCTGCACTCTTGCCATTTATGTAGGCAAGTAGGCACTCCCACATGTGTTGGGAGAGTGCGAACTTATAGGTATAACTGACTATATTGTAATAGGTATTAGCAATTTCCCCGAAGCCCTCGTGTCACTCAGTTTGCTACAGGCTGGATGGAGGAAATATAACAATTGCCAATTATTGCCTCACACCTTTCCCTCGTCTGCTTCTGACAGCCAAATGGAGAGAGTTGTTCCTATTCTTCTGGTCACGTATTCCTTGTGTGTGTACATCTGTATCTATGGGCCTGTCCCTTAGTCAAGAGAGAAGCAAAAGGGACGTTTGGATGTTCAGATTGAGAGAAAGATGGGCTTGGGCAAATAAAGCTGGATGAGGAGGAAAAATTGCGTTGGGAAAGGCGGGGAAACATTTGGATTTTAGTAATTGGATTTACAGTTGGGATTTTGGGATTGATTTCCATTATTACAAGTTTATTATTATTATCACTTCTACACGTCCACGGTGAACCCGGCTTTTGATATGAGATTTCTTCACCCTCAGCTACATTGTTTGCCCTGAGACACAACAATAATATCTCCCCCGTAGCACATTCCATTGATTTCTCTCTTCAATCTGAGGACAGGAAATGGCCTTTTAGAATGGAAGATAACTTGATTCTATACATCTCTCTACCACACTTGCCTCCTTGGCCAACACCTTTTGAGCCCAGTAATTGAGTTGTCGTCGAGAGAAGGAAAAAGAGGGGAAAAGAGGGGAAAAGAGGGGAAAAGAGAGGAAAAGAGGGGAAAAGAGGGGAAAAGAGGGGAAAAGAGGGGAAAAGAGAGGAAAAGAGGGAAAACAAAGGGAATTCTTGCTCCCTCCAACTTTTTTGTAGCTTCCGTTGGGTCTATGATTTAGTATTAGTAAGAAGCCAAGAAAATGAGATCCCTCGACCTGTGAGGACTACGGTATACGGTATTCTTAGGGAGCCAATGGATCTCTCCTCAATTATGTACCTTATATACTTCCATATTAAATGGAGGGAAGAAAGGCGTAAAAAGATTTATCTTCTATTTTGACGGCCAAGAAAAAGATGTTGCAATCTGTAGTTTTTGATGTTTTGGATGAAGGCGAAACGGGGATTATTACAGGATGCTTTATTCCCTCTCATCGTAGGATCTTTATCTGGTTGACTACAGTTCAAGTTGGAGAATATAGCATTATTCTCCGGCAAAAAGGGTGGCCAAGGGCCTTGCAGAGTGTATTTTCCTAAAAACTTTCTGCTACTATTATTACCTGGGATATTTGCTACCCTTCACGCCTTGTGAAGTTTTCGTGCAAAGAAATCCGGACGATGTACGGTGTAAATAGCATGTCTAAAAGTTGTAGGAGGAAGCCCCAAAAAGTGACATGCACAGGTGGAATTGGACTTGACTTGTCTCGTGTGTTATTAGTGGATTTCCCCCTCCAATCTTCCTCTTTACAAGCGAAGATGGAGTGATGGCGGTGAGATTGTGAATTTCATACTAATAGCAGCTCTTGAGAGGCGGAAGCTCTCCTTTGAATCGTGGATGGGACGTTGGGAGGAAGAGTTGAAGGATTGAAGGAGTTTAGCATCTTCACTCTCTGTGGTTTCCTCCTCATTCTTCATCTTATTTTCCTACTCTCCTCCCAAGGTTATTATTACGAGAGTGAGGAGATTTGGCTGGGGAAACAAATGTCAAAATTGGGAGAGGAAGTTGGTGCAAGTTGCGTAATCAGAGCCTTCTCACACCGTGCACAGTCACTGCACCGCCGCTTGAGCATCTCACAGAGAAATGTCTACACAACTTCTGAAGATGCTACAAGATGCGCCAAGGGAAAAAAAATATTTTTATGAAGAAAAATTATTTTTACATTAGATTTCCTCCAACTTTCGACACGGTTTCGTCTCGGATCCCTATCTTTATCTGCTACCGTTCGATCAGTGAAGCGCAATTTTTGCAGCCAGTCTTTTCCTCTTCATATTTAGACACATTTCCTTGAAAAGCCGAGCAAATCTTTTTTCTTTTCTTTTTTTTTACATTTTTTTTTGTAAATAACAACTTGTCACGAGATAAACGGGAGAGTGAAGGGAGAAGGAAGACAAATTTATATTTCCAAGCGGAACTTTTTTTTTCTAACAGGAGCTGATTTTATGCCTTTTCCCTTGATGTATTTACTCAAGTGAAATGGTAATAATTAAGATATGAAAGGCCGTAAAAAATTGATGTTGTAATACTATAAAATGGGGAAGATTTGATGGTAAATCTACCGTTATTTTCTTGTAGCGGCTTGCATACGAACAAGTGGATGTATCTTGGTGGATTTATTCCCTGGGCTAAAAACACTGCCCAGCACTTCCAATGTATTCCTTCCAGTTTTGCACCTGTAACTAGTTTTTTTTTCCACACCGGCAGAGGTTAATTGCTTATTTGTACCTTAACAGTTGACGTCTCTGATGAATCACATGTTAGGTGCTGTATGTACACGTCCTCTTTTAATAGCATCCTTTTTTTTCAAAATAAAAAGGTGTAAAATTCGCGAGACTTAACTCTTTGGATACTACATTTTTCCTAACTTGTTTTTCGTTCTACCCACCTTTGATTTTGGCAGTTGTTCATATTTACATGCGTATGTATCTCCGCACTTCAAAGGAAGACAATACTGCAATACTGGCAGAATCTTGCTTGTGTTTACAGATATTAAAACACGTACAACTTATTCCTAGTAATTACATGTAGTTTTCTGTATAAATGTTTATACATATTATATTTATTTGTCTCCTTCAACGTCTATCCTCAATAATTCCCATTGACACAGAAGAGAGAAAGAGAGAGAGAGAGAGAGAGAGAGAGAGAGAGAGAGAGAGAGAGCAGGCGACGACGTGGTTCCTCCCGACTCCTCACGACCTTCCCATGGCTTCTCTTGAGAATGTAACGAAAGAATTATCCACCGTGGAATATTACATCCAAGGGATTTTTCAAATAAAACTCCTTTGTTTTTGGAATCTAAACCACAGGTGCCCAGGTCTGAGGGGGGCTGGGCTGGCTGGGGAAGACGGGAATGATAAATTCTGTCATTAGGTAATAATGTCAATCCCAAAAATCCTACGGACCACTCTTGAACAGTGATTTAGACGAAGATTCTCTCTTCTTGGATTTCCCTCCTCCAAATATTTTTGTTGCTCAACATTTAATGACTTGTACTAATACATACAGGAGGAGGCTTCTCCGTCCCCTCCTTGGGCCTAAAAAACGTCTGAGCTGGGAATAATGGCTCTCATTTTGAGTGTGTTGGGGAAGTGTAGTCATAAATATAAATATAAGGTTCGTCCTCACTCCATCACCTTGTAACACACCATTTTTTTATCCCATTTTAACCCTCTTGTTTTCAGAACTCAGAACTGACTGAGAGAGAGAGAGAGAGAGAGAAAGAGAGAGAGAGAGAGAGAGAGACAGGGACTAAGGGGAAGTGTAGAGGAGAGTTTCCCAGAATCTCCCTCCGGGAGTATTTAGCTACTTCAATTGTTTTAACGTCTCCTTTTGACTCCGTCCTTGAGTGAGGAATCAAAAAGGGCACTTATCACTTATGAACAGAGAGGAAAGGGCAGAGAAGGGAATGAAATACATGAAATGGGATATGTATACCGAGAGGATTCTGTCCCATGAACAGCGAAGGGAAGACAAATACGGGGCTAGACAAATACGGTGGCAACTGGCAACTTGTTTTTTTCCTCTGTGAAGTCTCTGTAAAGGCATTCATGATACTTTGGAAGGATGCGTTTCACAGTGGAGTTTTATTGGGAAAGTTTCCCGTTTCAACCACAGCAATGTACGAAAAAAAGACTGAATAAAAAAGTTACTACTTCCACGCAGAGATGGAGAAAAATGAAGCATAGAGAGCTTTTTATGAGTAATCCCTGGTTTTAAATGATAAATGATGAGGAAATCCCATTCATATTTTTATTTGTAAAAGAAGCTTTTTTTCTGCGGCAATGCATTATTATTACTAACATTATTTTCATGTTTACGATATCACCAGTAAAATTATAATATTATTCCCTCATAATAAATCCTGCACATTCATCCTGCATACGGGGATGCATACGGGGTGTACCGTGTTAGGAGCTTATAACTGTGAGGAAATGCACCAAAATGATGGAAGTGAAGAAAAAAGGAGGAAGAACAAGATCAGTTTTTATACTCTCCAAAATGGCCCACAGGGATTCCATCTTTCATGTACTTTTCCACGACACAAAAGTGGAGGGATTGCTGGGAGTTTATTGGTTTATTTCCCATATATTTTCGTCTTTCACCCTTCGTCTTCTTTCCAAAAAAAATTGAAGAGCTTCGGAAGACATGAGCCGTGCTATTATGATGAAAGTGGAGGGGAATTCTGAAAAAAAGAAAATAGTGCGGAATAAGCACTTGCATAAACGTCTTTTCTCACATGACTCAGCCATTATTGAACTTCCTCTCCACATCTCCTCTTCGGGGGGATCAATGGGATATGGGATTTTCCTGGGTGAATGACTAAAATCCCTGAAAAGTGGTGGGGGAGAAGAAAAAAGTAATCGTACAATCTCTATATCTGTAATTCCATGTGGGAATGAGCAAGAATTGATTGACCATCGATGAAATCCTCTCCCAGCCTTTTCCCAACCCTTTCAGGGGTTCACATGGGAGAAATAAGAAATTATTGAAGAAAGGAGAAATTGTCCCCAGCCGTTTGAAGCACCACTACTTGTAATGTTCTAACCCCTTTGTGTCAGCATTCTCCCGAAGAAGCCTTTGATTTTGATTGCAGGAGGACCCAAGTTTTTTTATTCTCTCACCGAGTCCTAACATGAATGAAGATCCAAAGGAAATTTGGTTGTGGGAGATTATGAGAGAGATTGCAAGATGCTAATCTTGAATTGGGAAACTGCACAATGTAATTGAATAGTGATCAGAGAATCGTGGGTTTCCCTATTCTTATGGCTTTTCCTGGGATTTCCTTATCTTGGCTGTCGGCGGCCCTTAATAATACGGCTTACACATGGGAAGATGATGGAGGAAATGGAGGTAAACATGAAGGCATTCACAATTCACATCCATTCACACCGCATTTGTGTCTTTTTCCCTCCCCATAAAGGAAGGGTTGTTGGTGGGCTTGGAAATGAGGAAATAATGCGGATCATCACATTCGCAGGAGATTTTGGCGCAAAATAACCCTTTTTACCATTTCCCACTCCCCAGCCCCAATAATGCCAGTAACAATTCCTGCCTGTGGCCACATCCACACTAATGTCCACGTGACGATACTTTCCTGCGGTTTCTGCCATTTGAAAAAAAAAGTCTGCTGTGGAAGGTCTGACTTTGAGGTGATGTCGTGGCAAATGGCTCAAATGACATGGAATTCCAAGTTTCTTGTGCACAATGATTTTTTCTGGGTAATAATGGTGCCTTATGGGTGAAAAAGAGGCTTTTGTGACTGGTTCTCGCGGTAAAAACTCCGCAGCATGTCTCAGGATGCGTTGAGGAAAAGAAAATAGATATGTTGAGGTACATAAAATGTTGTTGGAGTTGTAAATGGATAGTAAGATGTTGGAGGTGGTATAAAAAAGGGACTGGGATGTTTATTGGTAATAGCTGAAAAGTTGCTGACCCCCTTTCTTACTTCTTACTTCTTACTTCTTACTTCTTACTTCTTACTTCTTACTTCTTACTTCTTACTTCTTACTTCTTACTTCTCCCATTCCAATGACTGAGTCAGATCCTCAGATGCATCCTCAAGATGTGTTTTCCTTTCTTTGTTATTCTTGTGGCTCGAGATAAGCCCGAGAGTTGTGTATGGCACATGAGCCAAAGTTCACACTCCACCACTGACCACTTTTATTGGGATTTCAATCCTTTGGTGAGCGCACCAAAACGTTCTTTCTTCCTTCGACGTACCTCCACTCGTGGTCTAATCCACGTATTAAAAGTGGCCAATAATCCCCTCAAATTCATGTCTCTGCGAGCTGACACACGGCAATTCCCATGTAATTATTGTTGTTGCCACAAATTGTTGTGTTGGGACTTAATTGTGAGTGGAGGGAGCCTCGTGTTCCTCTGCTAATTCTTCTCACCCAAAAATCCCCTTATGCTCCTTACCTTTTATACTGGTTCAATCCAAGGAATGATTTCAAAAGAAAAAAAAAGCCATTTGATCCTCGGGAAAAATCATGATTTTCACATTTCTCGCCATTTTTTTTGTTCCTCCTTGCCTCATTATGTATCCTGGGAGTAGGTTGTGTCCCAGAATGGTGTCCTATGAGATGTAATGAAGCGAGAAGGAAGAATGGAGGGATTCGGAGGGTCTGCTAGAATGGGGATTCCAAGGAATTGATTCCTTTATTCTCCTCCGAGTGCCCACTTTGGAGGACAAGAGGCCGAGTCACGGTCATATAAATGTTTCTTTCTTACAATTACAAATGATGAACCGTGTAAGACGACACGGAAATGTGTAACGTATAGAAATGTGAGCCAAGAGCGTACTTGTAATGCAGTACATTTAGTCAATTGTTGGGTGAAGAGCAGAGATAGAAACAATAAATAGCCGCAGGGTGAAGGAATAGGTCAGCATCGGAATGGTTGGAAGTATTTTGGAGGATGACATTTTTAAGGGCTTTTTTTTGCTTTTCTACATGTTCATCATCTCCCTGACATCATTTGACTTGTAATGATTTGTAATGTTGGGCTGGTAATTATTTATGGGTCAGTCGATCATTCCACATTGTTTCTTTCTTATTTTGATTTCATTCAAAGTGGTACGCCCCAACGCTGATTTCCATGTCCTACCTTAATTCTTCCTCTACACGCTTGTCATTCCCCATTTTTTTCTTTTCATATCCCGTTTTTTCAAAGAATACTTTTCAAGCCTCTGACGTCTTCTTCAAAATTCCTCTCAAAGTGTTGGAATTGGAACCATGAAAAAAAGGAGTTGAGGACATGTCCAAATTGTTTCTAGATTTTATGGGCAGATTCCTGTCTATTTGGTACAAATTTCTCATTGAATATTGTGGAAAGGAAGACAAACTGGCTTGTCATCCTCTCTCTCTGAATCACTTTTCTCAACTTTGGTTGGGTTTTAACACGTTACTTAAATACGAAATTCCTCACCTCGTCAAGTTTGTCTTCTTATCCACTTGTGAAGCTTGTCGAATTTCTCCATTCACACTCAGACCAGATTTATCAATATCATTATATTTATTTAAGAGCAATATGTCCCCTGATAACATGATCCTCGTTAAATCTTGGAATTAATTGGGCAGGTGTTAATGAAGGGAAGAACATTGGTCGTGTGCTAATTGTTTTTGTTTCTATCCGCCCATTAGGGATTTGACTCTTTGAATGAAAAAAAAATTGCTTTGGCAATTATTTATTTGTTGTGACAAGGAAATAATGGGTTGTGTTCCACTAAAGGCTGTGTGACAGCTCAAGATGAGCCTCCGTGGTGGTGGACGTGAAGAGGAAAGGAGAACAACCAGAAAGAAAGGGTGGAAAAAGGGATTGTTTGTGTACACAATCCATTATTGGCTCTGTCCACTTCATTGTAATAATATGAAAAAAAATACTGAAGAAGAAAACCATTATGCACATGGATTCCTCGCAACTGCCGAGGATTTAGCTTATCCACGGTGGTTTGACACATAAATTATTAATGGATTGATTTCTAAAGGGAATTACTTTTTATTATCCCAAAAACATCGTCTGTTAATTCTCCCATAAAAATACAAGGCAAGAAGGAGCAAGAAAAAGAATTCTAAGAGTCTTCTTCTCCTTTCCATTGAACTTGGAAAATGAAAAGGAGAGAATCTTGAGAGAACTCCGTGAAGGATTTATGAGATTTGCGGATTTTTTTGTATTTCAAACTTTGTGTGAGGCAAGGAAATGGGTGACGGTAATGGTTTCACGGAAATTTGCAGACTTTGCATTTACTTTTCTTTCTCTCACTTGGATTCCCTTCATTTCTTCATATGAACAGCCTCATTTATCTCCATTTTTCTCTTTCCTTGGAAGAGAAATAAAATTAAAAACAAGCTAAAACAGTAAGTTTTAGCTTGTAAAATCTTGGATTCTTTCCCTAAAAAACTTGTTCTCCGACTGCTTGTAAATTAATGTGAAGAAACTGTAGGAAGGTGTACCTGGGCATTTCCGCACGAGCCTCTTAATTGAATGTTTATAGGAGCAAGTCTCAACTCCGTCCATTCATATATTCACTTCCCCTGGCAAGACAATAATTCTCTTCGAAAAAGATGTTCAGAATGCTCGAAAAAGAGCACGATCTTCAGGCATAGACCTTATGTATGGAAAGTATAATTATAAATTGCCCCTGATAAACCTTTCAAAGCACAAACTTTTCCTGCAATTTTATTAGTATTTGTTTGGCTCCAAATCTTGTCTCTTCATATAGATGAGTGCATACTGGAAGGGCAGGGGATACAGATAAATCCAGTATGAAGAGCTCTATTTCTATGTAGGTTTTATTCCTATCCACAAATGTAATCCTTCTGACGTTGTCCTCACATGAGGAGGGAGTTGAGACAAGATTTTTTTGGCTGAAATTGATATTTGGGATTGAAATTGTGAGGGTTTGCTCTTCGTCAATGGGAGGGATCTTCCTCCTCAGAGAAAAAAGCTGTGGTGCTTGCAGTGAAGTTGTACCAATTATAGAGATATAGAAAGACAAGCTCAGAGATAAGATTCTTGTTTGTACAATTTCAAATTTATAAGTTCAAAACTCGCCTTCCACTTTTTTCTTCTGCTGCTCTTGATGGTCTCCTCTTCCAACGTTTTATTTATAGACCGTCACTGAATGCACTTCGAGCTGGCTTTGAGGTTGGTCTTTTAAAGACAAATTGTAAGCCTTTTTTACTTTCAGTTGCTCATCTCCTTCTCTGGGAGAAGATGCGCTCTTTGACATGTGGCTACGGCGTAGAATTTCTTTATATTCATTTTTAGTGTTGTGGGTGAAGTGTTGATTCGGCTCTCCAGCTGTTCTTTGGGTTCTTGCTGATTATTATCACTCTCCGTCTTTGGTGGCATTTACTTTGTTTCTTCTCCATCGAAAGTGTGTGATTCTGCATTCCAGACATGTACCTCTCCAACACATTATAGTCTTTTAACGATACCTATAAATTTAAAGCCTTTAAATGGCGTAGAAATATTTCTATTACAAAGAGGCCAGAGCGGTGCGCAGCCACATTCAAGTTTTTATGTACAAGTATTTGTACGGGAAAAAAAAGTTGTTGGAGAGAAAGGAGAATCGTAAATTGCAGAATTTAAAAGAAATAAAGGCGAGGTATAAATGCTACTTCATTGAATATCTTACGTAATCCGCCGGATTGGATCCATCAGACTGGCAAATACTGAGAATTCCTCCAGTTTTTCTCCATTGTTTACAACTCTGGATCCTTCCAGTGGCTCACGTAATCTTTTTATACTGCATACAACTGTTCCACGTGTGATAGAGAATACAGTGAGGAAGGAACATACATATATAAATACATATATGCATACATAATGTATGTATGTACACAATAAAATAAAAATGGACAAAAGTGTCTGACGATATCGGCGAGTTCGGCCGTGAAAAAAAAACGTGTACAAATAAATAGAAAAAATGGAGATGATTTGCTAGAGTGACTTTAAATGGGAGTGTATACTGTATACGTGTCCATGTCTATTGGTTTTTTTGTGAAGTCCACGATTTTAAACCAGCATTTGTGTACATCTTTGAGACTGTCCAACCTTTGTTGCTCATAAGACCAGTGTTTTTTTCTCACACATTATGTTCATAGAAAAAACGCAGGATTGTTTTTCATCCAAAAATCTATGTACCTACACTGAAGAATTGCCCGTGACTGTTAATGGAAGTGGAAACTGTGAAAGTACGTAGAATGCACTGAAGGGAGTGTCAATGAGAGTGTCATTAGATGAAGCATCAGATGAAATAACACCAAATGTCAATTTTGATCCTTGTCTCTCAAAACTCCCGTTCCTTTGTCACATTATTGTACCATTCTCTTTTTTATATCTAATACCGTCTTCCAACTCCACAGTAGTTCCCAGTTCCTCAAGCTGATTCACTGGGATTCGATGGAAGCATTAAAACATGGATATAAAAAGTCATACAAAACCATTAAGTTGGGATTTGGACGAGAGCTTTTTTCCCCATTGATTTCTGCTCGTCGTTAATACGAAACCGTTTGGACATTACACACATTTTTGCATACGGCTTCCTCGTGGAAAAAAAATAAAACAAAAGAAGAATCCAGATCAAAGGACCCCCATTTTTTATGACATCTTCAGTGGATGTAATACTACTGAGGAAAGAGAGAGATTCAAATGAGTGTGGCAGCCGTAGGAGTGGGAAGGAAAGGGTTAAATGTGCCTAGTGACTCCCATACTCCCATCTCTTCTGGTCTCTCTGATCTCTTCTGGTTGTGCCACAATTCCATCAAAAGAAATCTCTCGCGGAGGTTGACAAGTTAGAAATGCGGCGTAGAAACGGCGACGTTCGTCTGGCCTAGGAGCCTACAGGATCTGTACATGAATGTGTAAAGGACGTCTGATCAAGAGAAAAAGTTCACGTTAATCGGGATGTGGGCGCTCTGTGGAGCGTGGGATCCTATCAAGCATGCACATAATTGTGTGTGGATCAAGGGACATTCCATCAGAGAATCCAGACCTGACATGTGCATTCTTCTGCGCTAATTGAAATTGACGAGTGAGTTATTCAAGTCTTTGGGCGGAATGAACAGATTCATAATTACACTCTCATCCTCCTTCAGTCTCATCTCATCTTCTACATAATCTTCTCTCCACACCAAAAAATCCATCTGTTGTGGTCTGTGAGAGAGAATCAGGATCCGTAATCCGTATGTTGACTCTGACGATGATGTCCCCGATGGTGGCGGGAGAGGACGAGGATGAAAGGTCAAGAGGAAGAGCAGAGGCCGGGACGGGAAGATCAAATCCCTCAATGTCACCCACTCCCCCTCAATCTCCCGCCAACGCCGACCAGAAAAGGCAATTAATTATTGACTTCCCCTAATAATCACACTTGCAGAGTGTCTACAGAATATTATTAGGATCGCATCATTACCAGCACTTTTCTCGAGATCTCCGGCGCTGATTGGTCTGGCCCTTATTAATTCCTTTGTCCCCATCCACAGCGTGAAGAGATGGTGGAAATAGGAGTAATAACAGTATTTATTATGAACCATTGTTTCTCTCCCTCAATCCCCGCACTCCTCACATCAATTCAATTCGTTCACACAATAAACTCTCTGTCTGTTGATCATTAATCAACAGAGGATCATTTTAGGAAGCTTCATTCCATCCAAATGGTAGAGCCGTCACACTTTCTCTGGAATTCCTCACTTGTTCTTCTCCAAAAAAAAAGCCGTGGAATCTGGAGTGAAATCTGCTAATGACTGACTGACTACCTTCAATATTTGGGACTTACGGTAGTCTTGGGGGGGGGCAGTTTAGTGCAGAATCTGGGCGATATAGGTGAAGGTAGCGCATCGTGTGGGGATCCCGTATAACCTTTTTATTTTCAATTATTGGCAGATTATTATGCAAAAGATGTGTATCAGCACCGTAGAAGTTGAAGTGTTGCGTTGCACCATTGAACTTGTTTTGTTTTCAACTTCGTATCTGATTTCAAGGATTTTCCCATACGGGTGTTTTTATTGGTTTTTGATGAGCATGAGTGGGCTCATATATTATTGATGAATTATCTTTCCTATTCCAATGAGCCAGACAGCCAGAGAGAGAGATGGTGATGATGAGGAGGAATGATAAGATAAGGCCCGTCCTTCCTTAAGCCTCCCTAATGGCTTCTATACGGACTGCTTTTAAATATTGTTTGTATCTCATACCTCCACATTTTCGCCTTATTCCCTTGAGGCTTTGCTGCAGTAATCAGATTGGGATGTGGTTAAGATGGCAGAGAGATAATAAGTGGAAATACCGCTTGGCAATATGAGATCAGCTTCTGTGCTTTGACCAACCACAAATTTGCTTCAGATTGTCCATGGACAACTTTGATAGTGCTTCTGCATACATAATCCTTTTGGCGGATCTGCATAATCCCTATAATTTACATGTCTCCATTCCGTGTGTGTGTGGGAATGCTGAGGAGAAAGGAATAATTGTGATTGTGAGTGAGTGGTGGAGGTATTTATTATTATTATAATCCCTATCCTTATTCTCATTATTATTTCTATCTTATTTCTTTTCCACGTAATCGTGCATGACACGAGCTCTCTTATGCTCATACAATTGGTGTTTCAATTATATAAAAAAATATTTGTTTTTCATACAAAAAATATCAGTCACTCTTATCTAGTGTATTAGGCTAGGAGGAAAAGGTTTTTTGGAATTCACATGCATGGGAAATGAGGGAAAAGGGAGTTGTACGGTATAATAATGGCTTTTTTGTGGACTCGCACCACAACATGTTGAGAGAGTTATCGAGAAAGGATTTATGCGTGTAAAGGGATTGGGAGAAGTAATTACTATTCCCTTTGGTTTCGTGGGGTCAATGAAAGCCCCATGTGTGCTTTTGAATATATATTTTCTTAAATGTGTTTTTATGTAATTTTGACGTAATTAGTAATTACCATTCAAATCTACGCTCTTCCTTGACCGCCTCTCCCCTTTTCCACGCCGAGATTTAAATACATTTTGGTCAGCCGTCGTACTCACACCATGGGATTTTGTCACAATTGGATTTGCGGATTTTTATATGCCACAAGGAAAAGGAATCTTTCTGTTCCTGAGCACGAAAAGGTCTCCTTTCTTTCTCATGGATTGGAGCCTACCTATTCAAATGCTTCGAGAAATTCATTGGACTCCATTGCCAAAATTCCTTTGGACAGAAATAAGTGGGGGCAATCAAACAGAATTTGAGCACATTGTTTATATTGTGGAGGAAAAGTGAATGAATAAGAGAAGGCGTCCGTTGTAGCAAAGCGTAAGAATTAAGAATCATAAAAAAAGAGTTGAATGAAACAAGGAGAGAGAGAGAGAGAGAGAGAGAGAGAGAGAGAGAGAGAGCAAGAGATGGAATTATGCAAAGTATTTCTAGTGCAATATTCTTAGCTGTGGGTGTGAGTGCTGTTTTTTTCTTGTATAATCCGAGCAATCCGTATTGAAAAAATGTTTAAGAATATTATAAAATCGTTAACCACCTTGGCAAGTAGGTCGAGGGTTCGCAAGGAGATTTCTCCCTCCACCTTTTTCCACCTCCACCTAAATGATGGGACTTTGGATCCAATCTCTGGCTTCCCATTCTCTCCTTTGCATTCCATCCATACCTTTAAACATGAATAAAAGCGGGTGTGTAAACGGTTCTTGCTACCAGTACACTTTGTTGTTTTTATTTTTATGTTTTTTGCTCCGGCCTCTCCAACAGAGTGCTAAAAAAGTATGTGATGAAGTGTAAAAAGAATTAATAGGAGTAATAAGAGAAACAGGCTTTCAACTTTTTTGGGTGCAGAGAACCCTGATCTAACATTAAGTTGAGAGCGGAAAAAAAAAACTCCTCCGTGCACACACACAGGGTTGAGTTGGACATGAGCCGAGTCTTAAAAAACGTCGAGAAAAAAAAAATGGGAGAATGCTACATGAAAATTCTGGGACGCTCATTACAGAAAAAACACTGTTCTCATGAACTGGCTTTTTTCTTTGCGAAAGAAAAAAAAAGTTAAACTTGATAGGAATTATTAAAATCCAAGTGGAGTTATTACCACCGGATAAATGATGTTGTTCTTGTTCCTGGGAAGCATAATTGGTAAAACGTGCACTCTCCCCGCTATTCATTTTTGCACTAGTTTGACCAATTTTTTTTTTCAAAAATAAAAGAAATATGCAGAATGTTAAAAAATATTAGGAAGGATTTGTGTTTCATAATGAGAAGCGAAGGGAATTTTGGTGTCCTACCTTTTCCTTTCCTTTTGCATAGACACTCTCTGGGTATTAAAGTCAAGGTTAGGAGATTGGAGTAAACCAGAACAATAAAGTAGTGTGTGGACCTTTTATTAAAGACTACAGCCAATCTTGATAAGTCATAATTGATAAGACATAATTCGCGAAAAAAAAAACCAGAAGGTGTATTTCTTTTTTTTTCTTTTTTACGACTACTTGTCCAATTACCCAGTCAAGACTCATGCTTTTCCTCTAAATCATGTTCAGCCAACATTTCTTGAGCTACTATCCATGTGTTTCTGCATTATCAAATACGTACGAGTGCATATCGTACATAAAATACAACAGCTGGGACAACCTACTCATGGTCCTTTGATCTGCTCCAAGCCCATATTTTCCCATGTTAATCGGCTGGGAAATAATGCACATGACGTTGGATGACAGAATCAATAATAATAATCTTATTACTTTTTTCTTCCTCCTAAGCCCAATTCTTTCTAAATAAAAAGAGCCTTTTGGTTCGATTCCATAACGTTCTTCACACAATCACATGTGTTCAGAAGCCAGAGAAAAGGAGTAAAGAGGTTTCTGTGTTAAGGATTACTTTTTTCTTCTTTCTTTTTATTTCTTTTTCTTTCCTTTGAACAGTGGTGAATACTATGAACTATGATAATAAAATGAGATTTTAATGGGTTTCTTCTGCTTTTGGCTCTTGCAGGGCGGGTGGGACATGGACCCCCGGGGTTTTAGGTCAAGGTTACGCCAGCCCCGGCGTCCCCCGAAAGCTGATGAATTCCCTGGGGACTTTGACGAGCAGCCAGTCGGCCTTCTCCCCCGTCAACAATAGCCATCATCTGATCCAGATGGGCGGGAGCCTCAAGTCCATCCCCGCCTCCATCCCCAAAACACCCCGACCAAACAAGGCCCGGGCCGCCTTCCAGGCCCTCGTCGAAGGCCTCAAAGCCTGTGTGGCCGTGGCGGAGGAGGAAATCGGAGGCCTTAAGGAAGGCGTCCGGGAGATGAGTATTAGTGATAGCCAAGTGAGTTCAGCCATTTTATCTTTTACTTCCTTTCTACATTTTTTACATTACTTTCTTTTACTGGATTTATTACTGGACCATCATGGGATGATCCAAAAACTCGGTATTAATAAATGTGACAGTAGGTGTT
Organism: Disparrhopalites patrizii; assembly: GCA_034698585.1. Taxonomy (NCBI): domain Eukaryota; kingdom Metazoa; phylum Arthropoda; class Collembola; order Symphypleona; family Sminthuridae; genus Disparrhopalites; species Disparrhopalites patrizii. The sequence continues at coordinate 68,171 of JAQGBT010000160.1, forward strand.
GGGAAAATAATTATGAAAGTGAGGCAGGAATTCATTGGTGAGCGCAGGTGCGCAGGCGGGAGTCATGTCAAGCGCATGTGACGTGGAGCGGAGAAACCATTTAATATATATATAATTTATATACTTTATACTTCCATATAGTTTGTAACAATTATAAGGAAAGAGATTTGATTATAAGGGAAAGATCTAGTTGCACATTGGCACATGAAGAAGTATTCATTTCCACGTCAAGGTTGTATTCACATCACTCCTTTTTTTAAAAAAAAATCCGAGTAAATATAACTGAACATGTGAGAATGATGATGATAGCAATTTCCTTATCATTCCACGGATTTGAGTGCAGGTGAAAGCGAGAGAGAACTCATTTGTTCACTCAGAGAGGATCTTTGAAAAGAAAACAAAGGAGTAAATAGTCCCTCTGATATTTGTTCTTTGAAAGAGTGGCAAGAAGAGAAACGGAAAGGCTTTTCTTTATTAGTGTGCGAATATGTATAACGACGTTCACTTGTACGATTCCTACACCAACGTGGCAAAAATAAAATAGAGAAAAAAAAACAAGTAAGGAGAAGGCAGACAATCACAATTAAATTTGAATCAAAGGATGTTTACTGCTTTACTTTTACTCATGTTCAGAGGAACATTACATGAGAACCTTTTTTTTGCAACTCTTGATAATCCTTTCTTGTCAGAAGAAATTCAATGAGACTCATTTGGCTGTCATTGTAAAAAAGCGGAGGTTGTTGAAATGGAAATCCTTTTGCAGTTTTTTTCTCTTATGCGCGTACCTACATTAACGGACACCTTCTTAGCCTGTCTTATTATAATGACTGCCATTTTCACTGTTTTCGGTAGTGCATAATGAGACGAGGGTTAGGATTTTTTAAAAGCCTTCCAAGACATTGATTGTGATATACAGTGGGCTAACCACGGTTCAATCCCCTTAGAAGCCCCCCCTCCTTCCCCTTACGCGTCTTCTGTAGGTTAAGAGATAAACAGATAAACAAAAAAATCAGTGAGAGGCGAAATTTGTTCAGAGAGATGAAAGCATTTAAAAGCAGTTTCAATGAATTTCCCCTCTAAATGTAGGTGGAAAGGTGGGAAAAAGGGACTGAAATAATAATAATAATTTTTGTACTAGTTAGTTAAATGTTTTGGAAGAGAAAATTAGAGAATTAAATGGCTGTTCTGACCCACTGAGCTGAAACTGTGTGGCTAGGACGGGGAGCAGCGCTGGTTAATGATGAGAATGGTAGCAATAATAAGAGTGTCAAATGTGTCATGTCAATGAATCTTGACTGGCTAAAATCCTCCTCTTGTCTTATCCATTCCACCATTCAAGAGCATATAGAGTCCCTCCTATAGTTATAGTCCCTATTCTTACAGTACATACGCTGGGGAACTGATTAAGCACACTTTTTATTGCCACAATAATCACATGTGTGCTCCTTCCCTTTTTTCTCTCCTCTTTCTTTCTTCTCTGTTTTTCTTTTTTCTTTTTGACTCTATAAATATGTTTGGAATGAGCGAAGGAGTTGAGCTTTTACTGCTTCAGAGCAATGCACGCCTTCCAAGGGTTCATCTCCACAGATTTGTTCAGTGGTCGTAGTATGATGATGGCTGTTAAAGAGTGAACTCATCTCCACCGAAACCTACTTGGAAACCTCTCCTCAGGCTTCTCTTTCTCTCATCGTCTCTTTAGGGAGAAAAAAAAGAAATGAGTGAAAATGTATACCATTTAGAGTATTGTACAATTGTACATACATAAATCTCTTTTCTTTTCGTCCCTTTCTTTTTTTCAGTGTTTTTTCCTCATCTAGAGAGCATAAAGAGACGCGGAGAATGCACACTTTGACTTTAGACTAGAAGGGTTATGGTTGCTCGTAGATGGTCGCGGGTAATTTAGTCATGGCTAAATTGTCTAATATTACAGTGTTTTTTTTTTGAAGGGACCCAAATTATTATTATTATTATGACTTGTAAGCTCACATATACTTATATACGTATACTTATCTATGTACATTTGGTTAGTTGTTGGTGCCTCTTTAGTTTCTTCTCTTTAAATTCTTCTTCATCTCTCTGTCCGTGTCTCTCGTCTCTTTTTACTACATCTCTGGCATAATTATTTTTAGGTTTTACTTTCTCCGTTTATGATTGGTTTTATGACCATTATTAGGAACAATGTGCTGCTTACATGCTCGTATACATTTGTGTAGGATGGAAAGCCATGATTCGTGTGTAAGGATATACTTGTGTATGATAAAAACATTTTTTGGAAGAATATAAATAATTGTTCCTGTTTTCTTTTTTTTTCTTTCTTGTACGCTTGCCTGGTAAATTTTTACCATTCACAAACAAATCAAAAAATGCAAAAAAAAAAAAATTGAAAAACAGTCCATGCTCCAGGGACGAATTTATGAAATGGAAAAGGTGAGAGCTCTTCAATGACAAATGTATAACTCCATAGTTTTTCTTGCTTTTCCCTTTATGGGACTTTTGTAGTTGTTTCTGTAGTTGTTCTTTACTCACATTCTTTCGTTAACCTTTCTTCCGTAGATTTTTGTTTCTTCCACTTCTCCCTTTTCATCCTCTCTCGCATGAAACAACTGACAAGGTCATTGTAAATATGTGTAAATAGTGACGGGGAAAATGCTTCTTCACACAAATGTCTTTTCTCTCCAAAATTCGTGCATAATGCACGTGGATTTCTTTGATATTCCTCTCTTTCACTCTCCACTTTTTTGTGCATGGAACAAAAGTCTGTGTTTGTAGACACTTTTGTACTTGTTTTTTGGGGGGAAATGTAGCCCCCGAGTGTTTTGAAGGAATTGCATGAACCTTCTTGTAAGTGACTCCAATGGTTGAACGTTCCGTACTGCTCACATATTACCGTACTAAAGCTTGAGCTCGTCCTCTAAAAAATGCATGCTCAACATACACACATGGGATAACTTACACGCTTGGATACAAAAAAAATCGCATGTTTTTTTGGTTCGTGCCCAAAAGACGTGGAAAAAAATTCCCCTAGAGAATATCCCACTACTTGACAACTTTTTTTGTGTGAATACATGTATATTCTTATTTCTGTAGATTTTGTAGTCAAAAAAGACAAATGACATTTTACGTTGAGGCAGTCTGTCCCGGAAGATGAAAAAAAAACGTATGAGACGTGAGATATAAATATGTTCCTTTCTGATTTATTTTGGTATTTTCCAGTGTAATTTTGTCCCAACGTAGAGTTATGCACGGATTCCTTTTTGTAATGTCTGTACTTCCTGTGTGTTTTTGCAAAATCGAAAATCCTACAAGATTGATTTTGTTTAGGAAGAGCGAGTTGCATGGCAAAGAAATCGTCTCTTTTTATCTGTATGTGTGTGAATTGGATGTGTTGCGGGTGGTGCGCATATTTAGTTGTTATTTTTAGTATTAAATTATTCTTGTCTTCCGTATGTATGACTGCCGACAGTTTTTATAAACTAGAAGCAGTCAGCTATCTGAAAAAAAAAAGCCTGGCTCACGTAAAAATATATAGAGAAATGGGCGTGTTTGATTTATAGTTTTGACGCACGAAAAAAAAAAAGGATTTGAAACCAGCACAGATTTTTTTTTGTTCCGAAGTGTATGCAAGCATAAAATAAAAACTCACTACGGTTCTTCCTCTTTTTGCATGCTCTCTTACAATTTGTTTAGAAACTAAATGCAAAAGCCAGGAGTAATAATTCTTCACATGTGACCTTTACTAAACTTATTTGTAAACCGGAATCTGTGACTTTTATTTGTAATAATCTATACTCCATATTTTTTCTTATTCTCGTGCATGTGTGGGGAATGTGATATTTGTGGGACTTTATTTTCATTAACTGTAATCTTGTGTTCCACTGAAATCGTTTTTCTATAGCTATTTTAACCCTTTCAAGCCAGCTTTGAGTTCGTTTTTTGTGGATGGGGGAAAAAGAGGTAGAGTGTGATTTGTCTAATTTGATATTTCTGGTTGGATGTCCCGCTTGCAGACAGCGAAGATCACAGAACGTAGCCTGAAGAAGCTGGAGTACCAGTTGAGTCGCGTGGAGGAGCTGGCGGAGCAGTACAGCCTCCAGCAACGACTCCGGGAAGGAGTCCGAGCCATGGCCTACGCCTTCAGTATTTCGGAGGGGAAAGAGCGGGACTCGGCCTTGGCGAACGTCAAGGCGGGCTTCAAAGAGTGCACGGACGTCCTCTGCTCCCTCGAGGGACAGCTCGAGGCCTTCCTGGGTAGCTTCAAAATGTCCATGAAGGGAATCCAAGGCTTTGCCCGCCTCTGTCCCGGCGACGTCTTCGAGATCACGATCAAGCACGGGATTCAAAAGTGGAAGACGCGGGGGAAAGTGGGGAAGGACGGGACTCAGAGCTGGGACCTCCCCCGGGCCTCCTTCCGGGCCGTCCTGGGCGAGGTGATGTACATCAAGGCGGCGGAAGTGAAGACTCTGGGGAAGCAGATCCTCCTCGGGAACAAGTTCTGCGAGGCCACGGAGCTCTTCTCCGCCCATCCCCAACTCATGACGGTGAATCTGAATCCGAGCGGAAGTCTCAAGTTGAACATCATCGTGACCTGGTGTCCCTTGGACTACTCCGAGGACTACATTCACGGGATGAATCCCGCCGCCGGGGCCTCCCCCTCCAGGAAGCGGCGGCTGTCCCCCACCACGCCCGATATGACCCTCAGCTCCAACTCCTCCACCATCACCATCCAATCCCCGTCCCTAACCAATACCATGGGCTCCATCAATTCCAGGAACACGGGGATCCCGCTCTGGGAAAGGACGCTGGAGTCCATTGATGACTCCGTGGAGACGAGTTCCTTCCGCTTCAGCTCCCTCACGGGGAGCAAGTCCGCCAGGCTCCACAGCAGTAACAATAAGGAGTCCAACAAAGGGATCCTCACTTCGGATCCCACCGGGAACTTCAGCCTCAAGAAGAGGGACTCGGCCCATCCTGAGGGCGACCAATGGGGGGCGGGGAAGCGGAAGGAAATGAGCGGAAGGAAACTCCTGGAGGAGAATGATGAGGAGGACGATGGGTTGACCCACAGCCGGAACGGCGTCATGCTCATCATGGAAGATGAGGATGCGGGCGAAGGGATTAAAAGTCTCAAGGACTCCATCCTGAGGCTCATTAGCTTCCTCGAGGATATCAAGGGGCAGTGGCCGGAGCTGGAGCATCTCGAAGATTACTTGAGCGATTTAGAGAAGATGATTCACGTAAGCCCAAAGAGTCTCTCTTTCCCTTTCCTTTTTGGCTTCATTTTTTTCCAACTCGTCATTTCCCTGTTTTTCTTGTCTGAAAGTGTAATCAGGAACCCTTTTAATCCTTGTTTACTTTATTGCTATATTATTCCCCTTTTGGTGTCCATTAAGGACACCAAAAGGAGTCTTTTGACTGAACCAATATCTTGGGCTATGGAAATGTGCATGTGGACTTGTGAGCTGTCCGTCTAATGAACTCTTTTTCTTTGTTTTTGTGCTCTTCTTCCTCCTTACTTGCATCAATTCTACAGGATGGACCTGGTGTGGTCAATTCCTCTTCAAGTTCCAGTTTGAATATAGAGTCGGCCCTTGAATGTTTTGACTTTCTTGACTCTGTGGTGGTGGATGATGGGGATGATAATAATTCCTGTACTTTCCTCCCGTCCACCTCCCCTCCCCAGATC
>JAQGBT010000161.1:0-73824 GCA_034698585.1 Disparrhopalites patrizii
TAAATCAAACAATTTTAAGAAATAACAAAACAATTTAAAATAAATTGAACCATTTTTAGAATAAATAAAACCAGTTTAAGGATTAATAAAACCAGTTTAAGAATTAATAAAACCATTTTTAAAATAAATGGAACCATTCTTGGAATTAATAAAACCATTTTTGAAATAAAAAGTTTTTCTAAATTTCTAATTTTTCCAAATTTTTTAAATAAAATTCTTAGAATTAATAAAACAAATTTTTATTTCTATTTGCTATTTCTATTCTATTTTTACAATAGAATTTCTACTGTGTTTGTATCCGATGATTTTACATTTACAACTTTGGGAATTTAATTTAAATACTGTTTTGTACTGAAGAAAATTCTAGCCCAAAAACAGGAACTTGACAGGGAGGAAATTAGAAGCTTTTTAATTCGGTTTGTTTAAAGTGAAGAAACTGTGCGTGAATTAAGGCGTATCGAACACCGGCGTTATCCATTTACCCGGGAAAGAATGAAATTTTCGTATTAGAATTAGATACCAGGGGAAAGACTAGTAATTATTACCAATTCAAAGGTACTATTTTCCCTAAGAGTTCCTAATAATGAAATAATGAAGGCTCTCCACCCTACATTTATTCTCATCTCTTCCCCCACCCATCCCCGGGCTTTGTAATTACGGGGCCAAAATACAATACACGGAGCCACGGAAAACCTCGATGAAAAGACAAAAGCCACAGGGAGAAAGTGAGGCGGTCATGATTTCTTTTTCTGCTTTTTTTTTGTACCTTTTTACCCACCCAAATGAAAGTGGAATATCCTATGTAATTATTTCTTGTTATTATTATACACTTTACCATTAGTAGTTATTTATTTCTACTGACTCTTCCAATGAAATTATGTGATCAGGAGGGAATCACAGGTGTATAATTTGGTCGCCAAAAGTCAGCCCCGGATGAGTCTAACCACTAATTACTGTTGTTTAGAAAAGTTTCACTTTCCCCACCCAAACCTTGTATGTAATAGGGATGATTATTGCTGGGATCAAAGTTTTACGTAAAAGCCGTAAAAGGCATGTGTGTTTTCCTTTCATACACCCACCATGTTTTTCGTGGTGTCCCCATGGCCCTTCTTATATCTATATACATGTATAGACATGAATTTATTAGCAAAACCACGGAGGATTACATCAGAGGGAAATTACATAACCGGGACTAAAATAAATGTATCCATGGGGTTTATTACGAAAGAAAAAGGTTATATAAGGCCACATCATGCCTTCCAAGGTGTGTCAGATAAGTAACATGACACGCTACTTCATAATTACCAAGAAACCTTGAGATTTTATATGATGTGTCTGTCCACCAATTGACACTAAGAAAGGGTGGATTTTACCTCCCTTAATACGACCAACAATTTTTTTTTTACCGTAGCAAACATGTTTACCCTTGGTTCGCCAATTTCTTTTAAGGTTGACAATTTGTCAGTTCCAAAGGCTGAGCTATACTTTCTTGTCCTACACATAACGTATGAAAAAGTTGTAGATTCAAAATGAAACAAGTTGAAAAAATTATTTTACGGAGTTACATAGAAGACAATGGTACACAAAATAAAATAAATATCTTTACGGATATGTTTGCGGCCTTTTTTAATACTTTCGAATACTTCTGAAGAAAATCAATGATCGTGCAAAGCCCTTCGTATTCTTAAGTGTTTTTCTGGGGGGGGGGGGACTTGATTTTCCGAAGGATGGACTTGTCCATTTTGCTTCTGTGACCTTCTCGCACATTTCAAAAAATAAAGGACATATAGATAAATGGGATTTCCTATTCAGCGAGATTCAATTTTGATTTTAAGGAATAAAGCCGGTTGGTCCGATCTGCTCTGAAGCTCCCGTGTGTATGGGGTTGAAATGCATCTAAAAGCGTGGAATTTTGCTGGAGAAACATTGCTGGAGAATTATCTAGGTAGGATACGTTGCAAAAAGTGATACTCGCGCGTCCTCTCTGGTTAATTTTGTGCTTTGTGTATCAGAAAGAAATAAACGGCGTCATATTGTTAATATACAATGTGGCGAAAAGCTGGAGAAAACATTGGTAAATTGGTGAGGAAATGCATTTTTTATCGAGCATTTTAATGCATACTCTTAATGCTCCTCCAGTTTCTGATTAATGACAAAATTCTGAGCCGAATTAAGAGGCAAGATAGCCTGCTTAGTGCGATGGTATACAAGTGTAACTTTTGACTTTGATTACGTACTTTTATAAAGATGAATTTTGACAGATTGACACGTTGAAACAATTTATGAACGATGAAGGAGAAGGTCTTAAATGCAAATATAACAGCAATTTATTGCCACTTATTTTCAATGAAGTATGTACGCATTATGCATCTACGTATATACGGAAAGAAAGTTGAGAAAGTTGTAATTATTGTAAGCCGTAGGTTCCCCGTGAAAAGTTGTTCCGTCAAACAAATGAAGAAGGAAACCCAATTCGTATTTCATGGGCAGAAATACAATTTAAAAAATATTTTTTAATTTTAAAAATGTATATATATGCTACCCTCCACAATGCTTTTAAAGTATGTCCAAAATAAATAAAGTCGTCCCGAAGGACAAGAGACGTGAAGGTTCTTGAAAAAAATGTTTGTCTCCTGACATTTTATTCTCAAATGTATTTTTTACTCAGCTCATTAGCATCAAGATAAATTCATCATACATATGGGATTTCATACTCTTAGTATATACCCTCTCATTTTAATGTACACAAGATTTTTATTTTTTTAAATTAGTTAATTTTCTAACGCATTTTCCAATGCTCCGCAGTGACTGTTTTTTTTTAATAGTTAGTGTCATTTCTAGAATGTTTCAAATAATAAATTGTGTATTGTTACAACTAAAGTAATATTTTAATGGTATACTATATCTCGAATACGTATATTATATTTACAATATATAATAGTTTTTCCCATCTCAATTTTTCACTCTCCTGTGGCCTAAAAATCGGGTACTGGCAGAAAGCTAATTACATGATGAATACGAGCTAATTTTGTATTCTTTCTCTATTATTTTCTATGAACATACACTCACATTCGTACTTTACCCAAATGCATCTCTCAGACATACCAAAAAAAGTGCGAAGGAAAAAGGCGTCTCGTGACGCTTGTTTCACATTTCAAAATGAATGTCGTTATTTTCCTTTAAAGTTAAATTTTAGTTTTTCTTGTCTCTAAAAAGTATACCATAAATCCACTGTATGCCTGTCTTTAATTTTTGTTTTTTTTTATTTACTCTTTGCCACTGGTGAATTTTTTAATACTACCTAGAAGGGTTTAGATTTGGCATACACATCCAAATGCACTTATTCTTTTTCTTGTTTTTTTACGCCAGCCTCCATATGAAATCCTGCAGCGTTTTTTTTAAATATTTTTCTACTCAATCTTCTTTCCTCACCTTTACCCGTTGATCCATTTATTTTTTGGTGACAGGAATGCCCGGATTTTTAATAGGGCAATTTTTGTTCAGTTTTAATTTTAAAACAAAGTAATAATTGTGGCATTAGAAATAACCCCATTGAACACGTATCAAATTCCCCTTCTGGGAACAGTACTTTCTCTCTGCAGAATATTATTAATTACAAATACACACATTTCCTATACGTGACTGTATATTATATACCCATATATTTTCAAAAAATTCCCTTCTGACATTTTATATTAGTTAGTTTTAATGAATGAGCGGAGGTACTTACTGTCGGACTAATTGTTACGATCTAATATGTCTGTAGACTTCAAAAAAACGTCTTTTAGGTTACTCAATTTTAATTTCTGTAATACGGTATGGATTCTTTATCTCCTTCATAATTGATTTGAATGTATCTACTACTTAAAATTATATTGTAAACAATTGCAGATTTTAATTGTAATAAATCACGTAAATTAATGACCTCTCCTAGGACACTATGGGGAAAACGTATACATGCATATAAACAATCATCATTTTCCCAACCATTTTTAAAACGACGTACTCAACTCACATGCATAATGTTCACACATACACAGATGTATACTAACATCTCACAGTCTTTTTGCTGTCGAAATATTTAATCCATATTTTTAATGTTTTTTTTTTACAATTTCGAATTTCTTAATAACTGGCCAAGAACTTTTAACTCGAAGCCAATTTGATACATTTTTGTCTCTTCTACTTGACTGACTTGAGATGAATAAAGGTACCAAGTTCACTAAGGGTGTGATGCTTTATTTTATTTCTCTTATATCTTTACTATATAATAATTATTTTTTTTATTTACAGATTTCAACCAGTGTCAATTCACGGTATAAATAATGAAGCGAAAAAGCGTATTTTCACCTGATCTATACAATAATGTACTCAGAAGTTTGCATCTTAATCTTGTATGTATAACAACACTCCAAATCGTCCGTATATGTATGTATATATATAGGTAAGTGGTGCGTAGAGGAAATCACACTGTATACAGATTGTTTTTTGTACATAAAGAACAGTTCTGACAAGTTACTAAATATAATTATACCCATTACCATAATTACATTTTTTTAAGGCTTTTCAATCATACCGGCAGTTGTGGTCATCAATTTTAGCGGCATTTTTTCCTTCCTTAACTACTAAAATGGTCTAAATGCAGACGAAAGTTCTGCGAAACTTTATTACTTACTACCTCATCTAATTGTAAGCTGGTTTTATCGGATTCAGTGCCTGGTTTGGTATTATCAATAATAAATATTTAAAAATTCATGAAACCACAACGGAAAAACATTTTCCACGTAGTAAAAGCCTCGAAAATTTATAAGAAAATAATATTAACAAACAAAGGTTCTTGTAGAGGAAAACACTGTTATCAAATTGTCTGAATGATGCAGTTGGGGTGAAAACCGAGTTTGTACAAATCAAACGAAAATAACTACGAGGAAATAAGGAGGAAATGATAAACACAAAATGGATTACGTACCACCTACTAGTACATTGCGAATAAAGAGAAAACAGAAAAAATAAATGATGAATAGCAATCGATGGTATACGTATATGTTAATAGTCACTAAAATGTGACACTTTTTATTATTAATTTATAATCGTAACATGAGTGCGAGCTTGAGAAAAATGAAACTATTGCTGAAATAAATTCAAGCTTGAAAGTGCAGTTGGAACGATGGAATTAACACGAAAAAAAAAATTTAAACAAAGCTTTGGAGGTGCATGGTGAATACAATTGTAGTTAGTTTTCATTCCAAGACACCTTGTACTTATTTGGTAGAATGAATAGGAATGCTACAACAAATGTATACGATAGTAATTGTCTTCAAAATTCAAAAGACAAATCCTGATTTAATATGAAAATTTTTATCTTAAGAGTTACCACACCACTTTTCACCACTCACTTATGCAATTATTCATAGTATTGTACAATCCTAATCAACACAAAGGCATACAATGTATTATTAGTTCTGTCAACGTATGTAAAAATCTTAGAAAAATAATTCTGCTACGGTTTCTCATTCAAACATTATTGTGGCAGAGATCCACGGTATCGTTAGCTACCTTTGGTACTTGCGCATTAATTTCGCTTTAGGCTTCATTTATGTTTCTTTTGAACGAGACTGTTTGGAACAATACGGTGTCCTCCTCTATGAGAACATCATATTGAAGAAAGTTGTTGGCATAATGTAATAATTGAAGTACGCTATTAATACAGCAATGTGATTTTTTGTTTGGAATAGTGATTAGAAAAACCAGAAGAATTCCCACAATTATTATACTTCGGACCACTTCGGAGTGTTTGCTGAACACACAAATTTCATTGTATTACAAATGGATGCGGAAGGAGTACAAGTTTTGGGAGAACGAAATTATTTATTTCAAATTCCTCCCGAATTGTATGTATCACTTTTTCCTTTTGTGACGGTTAGCGTAAATGTTATTATTACTTAGTATCAGTTACATTCTTTTTATGTTGTGGAATTATTATACAAACAACTATGTCGTGGTCATGGTGTGACGTAGTGATAGTGACTGTAGTATACTCTAAATTTCAAATCAACCAAGTAAATTTATACTACCATTGTGAATATAACGAGTAGAATGAACTTTGGTGACAGTCTTGACAAGTAATTATGACAATATTTTAAACCAAATTAAAGTGCCCAAAATTTGACATGTAATATTCACTATAAAACCTTACTGTAAAAAAGTTAAATGATTAAATTTGCACCCAGCTACAAAGTTATTAAAAATTAATACTGAAGGAATATTTCTTCAATTTTAATGTCATTACTTACAGGTCGAATATCCTTAGAACTTACAATTTTGTTAACGTTTAATATTATTCTTATACATATATAGTAATTATTATAATCAAAACAGGAGTCATTTTCTCTTTTTCTCCTGTGATGTACGAATTTTGAATTATTTATAGGTAAGAATTTCTATGTTCAAGTTCGATATAAGCATTGCTCTAGGAAAATGTTTTGTGAGTGTGTACAGTTTACAAACAATAAGATTGGCGTGTAAGATAATAAGTGACTAATATTCAAGCAAGCGTCGCAACCTCGCAACAATACTAAATAGTAATAATAATCAAAATAGCAAATACGTGTCGTTCTCATACACATTGAAAAAATTATGACAGGTAATAGCAATACATACAATTATATACTTTTTCTCTTCAGATAATTTTTACTTTTTTACAGCAATATGTATTATTGTAAACTCTTTTATTACTACTTCGCACACGTCACGTGTAATTATGAAAACGATATACAAACACTATTAAACAGGAAATACAAAACATGTGATAATACGTACAAATACAGATGAAAATGATACCCTATGTAAAAGTTAATTAACACCTTTGCTGTGGTGCAAACAACTACTACCCAGGTTTTTTCGCCTTCAAAGGACGCCTAGCTGGCACAGGTTGCGTGATGATAGGTCTTACGATTTCACTCTTGCCTTAGACCTTTACCACCGTTCATAGGAATAACATCAATGTGACACTGATTACTTGTAAAATAAATTAGAGCGTTTGTCACTACATGCATTTCCCATTGATAGACGACTGCAAGTGAGTAGTAATGTTAAATATTTGCGCTTTAAATGACTAAATATTATTTCGCATAAAAAAAATAACAACAACAATCCTATAATAGTGCGTCCCCACGTGTACTGTCATTCTCTTCCAAATAATCAAAGCTAAACATTCACCACGTCTTCTTCCGTTGAAACTTTCCGCAGGCCGTTTCCATTGGAAGCATTGTGTTCATTATTTGAATCCCACCTTTTGGAAATCTAGAGGGTAAAAGACAAGAGAATGTCAACCAATTACTTAAAAGTGTGCACAACAAATTGGCTTAAATAGATTCATATATTGTGAAGCTGTAAGAATCACTCCTAACTGTGTATGCATTTAGTACTGCTGCTGTCAGTGTCATTTACAAAGATTTACATATGTATTTATGTCATTTTTGAAACGTATTAACATTTTAGATATAGTGTCACATATGTCAAAGCAGTTAAATCAACATTTCACGTTGATTCTAATATTATAATCCAGGAAACACCTGGTTTTCATCATTATATACACACTCAACACACAACAGGAAGGAAGAAGAGCTATGAGAACACACACGGACGCAAGTGAGCGAGCGGTTTGATAGCAGAGAAGTATCAGAGAAGATTCACAAAAAGATGCGACGGTCATCGCGGAGGTACACACAGAGAAGTTCGGGCGATAGAACAAGTCAGTATGAAAGAGTTTTACGGAGAAACGGGTCACGGCTGATAGGAGTGCCATTCCTCGTAATTATAAGCCAAATGCTATCCGATGATAGAGTGCTTCTATTGTACAAAATGCTCGACTATGTAAAATTTACGTACAATATACCTACTGCCTACACAATCAACAAGGCGCCAAACTATTCTTTTACATTCTTTGAACATCTTACAAATCACTACAAAGTGCTTGCATGTTTACCAAGAACTACTATAAATACAGAAAGACTACATACTTTTCGTAATACAATATGAGTAATAGTACACACTTAACACACAACTATTACACCCGTGTAAATAGAAATACATACGGGTACGGGGTTCAAAACAGAGGACTTCAAAAAGCATTAAAGTAAACAAGAAACCGGCTACGCTGGGTCACTTACAGGCTTTTCCGCTGACAATTTCCTCAGAGGAACTTTCCAAACCTCACTAATAGAGTGATGACGGGTCCACTCTTGGATTGATACGCGGGCTCGGTTGAAATCTAAAATGCCAGGTGTAAAATATCCAGAAAATGCAACAGAAAACATTTGGGTATAGCCATGCGGATGTTAAAACAAACAACGGTGAATTGAAAATTTGAAATACAAGCCACTTCTTGTCTAACAAAATCAGCTTATTCATTCCAAAGGAATTTCTTCAAATCACTAAAAGTCAGCATTACGGTAATTATTTGGTAATACATAAAATATGCAATCGGAGATTTTTTACGTGTTATTTGTTTTCTACAAGAAGCGCAAAAAAGTGGAAGAAAAAAATTCAAACAGATGACAGAAATAATATGAAACGATAAATTGGCAATTGGCACATAAAAAAGCTATCTCATACGAATGCAAATAATATTAAGGCTGTTCAAAAAATTACTCGCAAAGAAAACTGAAAGCACAGGGAAACAGCTCCAGAGCAACTTATAATAACGGAAAACTCAAAGAATTTGTAAGTAAACAAATCGTCATTCGTTCTATAATAAAATCATGGCGGTACTACCATCAAACATAATTGTAGTCATGCAAAAGGCAAACCTGGTTGTGTTTCTACGGATGCAGCAGGCACATTTCTGGGTAAAGAATCCGCTTTTTTCTTACTTTCCGATTCCTGGGCACTTTGGTGTCGAGCTAGCGATGCAGCCAACTCTTTTACTGACCTTTTTTCTCCTCCCGTACTCCAACTCGGCAATGACGCCGGCGACACGGAATGATTGTTAATTCCAACATTATCACTGCCATTACTTGCGTTACTGCTATTTCGTAGGTTAATACAAATAGCTCCACTCACAGCATGACTGCTGCCTCCCCCTCCACTGCTCACAACTGAATTCACTAAACTAACTGGCTGTGCTTGGGTCTGATTAATAAGGAGAGGATGATTACTTGGAGATGAGCTCGTTGGCGGGAGTGAAACAGTCTCAATGTTGGAAGAAGCCGAAGAGAATTTTTCCATAACGGAAGATACATGCGACTGATTCACAGTCAAAGTTGAGGGGCTAACTTTTCCAACGTGTTCGACATTGTCTTCAAGAACATCAGATGAGTCAGGAGTGTTTGCTGCGGAAGCATTAGGACTCGACCCATCGCTCCCCAATGAATACTCGCCTATAACAACAAGCACGTTCATTACAACTTACAACAAACAGAACATTAGACTTGCATAAAATTATTAACATCTCCAGAATAAAATATACCTGAACGTCTATCTGCCCCCACAACTGACCACGGCCTTGGCTTCGGAGCCACCGGAGGTGGTCTCCTGTTGACGTTTGATCCAGGTGAGGCTTTCTGACTGCTTGCGAATTTTTCCTTAGCTTCACTAACAGAAACCCCCGTTGTGATGGTGGTGGTGACAGAAGAACTTGCAACTGTCACTACAGGAGAAGAGTTTGACTCTTCTGTCTTATTCGACCCACCCGGGCTGAAAAAGCCGGATGTTCTCTTCTCTTGTCTTGCCTTCATTTCCGCCAAGACTGAGGATCCAACAGAGACACCTATTCTCTGCACAGGTGACTTTTGCCCATCACTCTCGTCGCTTCCAGGAGCGAATAAACTTTCACGTTTCGTTGAAGGTTTCTCTAAACAGTCGGTAGATTTAGATCGAGGTACAGGGTCAAGGGATAATTTGCTGGCAATGCTACAAGAGTCAAAGGAACCGGGACTAGTTTTGTCGGATCTGTTATCATCCACTTTAAAAGTGCGTGAGGAATGTGTTGGCGTCGACTGAATACTATCATCTGCATTACTCGCCATTGAAATCATCAGCGATGTACTGCTGCATTTACCAACACAAATAAGGCTAATTAACATTTGCAAATACATGTAGTAAAATAAAATTAAAAATAAGAAATCACGTCAACACCTAGACTTACCATTCGTCTGAGTCAGGAGTAACAATTGGTGTCGGAGTAGTTGAACCTGGTCTGAAAAATGTATCCAACCCTTCCTGTAGATCGGCCACTTCCTCAATTAACTCTGTAGGTGGTCGTAAACACGGCCGAGTTGGAGCCCTAGTTTTCGGTTTTTTCGGCCGAGCTTTTCCAAGATGCTTTAACTGTTGTGGTGAAACTGGGGGTAGATCTTGTAGTGAGGATATCGTTTCTGGAGTCATAAATATGATTACAATTAGACAACTTAATCTGAGTAAACCCGAGGTTTGCACAACCGTATTTATAATATTTTAATGTTTGTACCTTCAATTGTCTTGGGAAGGCTTGGCAGTAAGTCAGGAATGTCATCCGCGGAAATCCCTTCCACGCAGTCCACCACGGATTTTGGTCGGATCCTTCTCCCATGAAGGCCCTTTCGTTTCGCTTGCATTTGAGGAGTAGCCTGCATATGTGTATCAAAATGATTAATGTATACGATTTGTTTAAAATGACATCGCACGCTTTGAATTACACAAGTTTAAACTCGAAACACAACTAATATGCACAATACGCACTCTCATGCATGTAATTTTTCGTTGCTAGACACAAACAAAAATTTTACTACGCAAGACTCGAAAAAATCATCAACCAAAAATCATGAGCAATTTATGGAAAAACATAATAGACAGCTCATAACGATATCAATCCATTTTAAAGTGTCATTAGACTGTGCAGAATCACGCGCAATAATTTAAAACATCTAGCTGACTCGTGCACGTGCAAATTATGAATGCAAAAACGGAGCTAATTATAAGTTCAAACAAACATTGTTATCAGGCTAAGAGCTGTAAAACAAATCCTTGCAGAATAAGCACATGCTACATACACATGAAAAACTACTAGTAGGCAGAAATTATTCGTATAAAGTACATATAACGATATAACTCAAAACTCATCTCACAAAGAGGGGCAACTTAATATCGTAACAACCAAAAAATAACAACCGCGTACTTAGACGCACTGACATGACATAATTACTACGACCAATGCAATCATTCCAATATTGCCGTGCAATATTAACTACAAAAAACTTAAATTTTTCAGCCACCATACAAATTCAAACACATCAGAAAAACCACAAAATCGATCAAGTTGATGATATATACTAATATATAGTATACAACATTACAAATAAAACTATCAATGTAAGTGGCGGAATGTTCTGCAAGCTTTCTTTCCATTAATACTTACAAGGTTTAGGTAATCCAGTTTCTGCCAATGGTCACGCCCATTAAAAAAATTACAATACATTATTATAAAATAAAAATCACTGAAACATTATTGCAGTAATTTTTTCTAACAGTAGAAACACGCTGTGGTCATTATTATTTTATCTGTATTACTTGCCTAGTGACATTTTGCAAAAAGTATTAGCTGGAACATTTGGATACATAACTGTTATAAGGTTAATTTTTGTAGCCCACACACTAACCCATTGTTTAACACAGATCCTTCCTAACAAGAATTTTCCCCAAAATAATTACGTTTAAATGCACAAACACTTCATATTACGGTTTTACTCCAAAAATCAGCCAATAATTATTTCTAAGAAGATTTTCGTTCTTTTCGATGTACGCTGTTTCGAAATTAGACCGTAATATTACTAAAATATTAATATTCACAAAGCATATGATTACGTACCATAGGGGACTGATCGGATAGTTGACTGCTGCTACTTTCATTTAGGAGCGACACTGCCTCTGACAGCTCCTTTGACATTTCACTCGGGCTTGCCCTTAACCTGGTTTTTAGAACATCTGGAGTGGAGGAGCGTTTCTTGCTTGCATCGTTCTGAAAAAGTTCAAGTTCAAACATTAACTCCTCCATATTGAGTGACACATAAGAGATTCCCAGGCAAGATGTCAAAAGTAATTCCCCGTTCCTTTTTTTTAAAGTCAGCACAAACAATTCTACCGCCGCACTGTTTCAAGTCAAAACTGAATCTATACTGATCGGAGGAAACAAAGAAACTAAGTATTCTACTCACTTATTAAACAACCGTATGCAATAATGCATACTGCATACACTTACTAATATGTTTGTATGTATACACACAAATATGCATTGGACAAATTGAACTTACAAGTTGTTTGTGGCATTTCATCAACGAATCTATAGCTCTATCGACCAGCTTATCAGAAATGTGCGCCGCAACAGCCAGATGAACTTCACTGTAAAGCCACAAAAAAAACATTTATATACCCACATATTGACTTTAAACACGAATTCATACAGACAAATTATTAGATAAATAAATGATAACAATGCTTATAATTCTGTCCAGGCTAAGCTACTCTACAGACTACAGACAATATCAAGTTGTTTTAATGACAATTCATATTGCTACCATTCTTTCACAGAACTAAAGTTTTCTCGTCAAAATACAGACAACCCTTGAATTTGCGAGGTACGGTTAGCAATTTAAAATGCTTGAGATTCCTTTTTTGCCTTATTTGACAGCTAAAATACCTGAAAACTTTTGAACTTACTGTCAAAAAGCACAACCCTCACAGGTTGAAAGTTATGCATACAGTTAAATTCGACACTATGTTTTTAATGACACCGGACAAGTCCTTCCTTTACCACTGAATTAGTATTGCCCTTATTACTCCTTTCCTCCACCTTTTACACTTCACACATTTTACCCGATTTATCCAGAGGCAATTATAAAACCTGACCGCAGACAATTACATGTATAACATTAATATTACGTATTACTAATAGCAACAACGGTCAGAACTGCCACATAGGAAATAGAAAGTATCAATTATTATTATATTCGTCAGATTTGTCTAGTTCATATTTCATATCGTTACACGAGTACGGAATAAATACTCAAGGAAGACATTTGCTCCGCTGGGACCTATAATGCATTACAACCTTTTTTAAAAACTAACATGGGATAAAAACAATGACACCAATAAAACCAACGACAGTATTATACTGCTGTCTAAAGCGGTGATAAACATTTTGCATTTAATATAATGTATACAGCGAAAAAACAAACATTAAACACAAGGTGTTCAGTTTTGCCACCGCTACCCAATTGTAATAAAAATATTGTGAATTGTGAACGTGAAAGGTAACATTAAAACTAGGACTAATTGACAAGAAAATGATACGCTGTCCAACTTAACATAGTAATGCAGGGTAAAAATGTAAGAAATAGTAACATCAATCTTACTTCAATTTGTTGACGACGTCCGTTCCAGCCATATCCATAACACAATGTCGTACAAAGTCTGGGGCAATGATACTTTTATCGAGGCAACCTTGTTTAATTTCCTGTTTCAAGTTCTCGTCTCCCATCAAATGAGGACACTTTTCTTCCGTGAGTTCCAAAACGTTATCAATGTTGCTCTGCAATATACATGGGAAAAAATTAGTTGTGCTAAATACGCACGCATAAACGTACTTACGTATGTAATATGTAACTCGTAGTCCTATCATGCATATGGGGCATCGTAAAAACGACGGATGGACTAATACCAGTGGCTTCTCCCTTTAACGGCAACTATGTTTCAATCTCGAAACAATTATCAGTTCCCTCTCAAGACGGATGAAATTTACAAAAACAAATTTTAAAACAGAAGAACTTTCCATTTAACCAAGTGTTTATTTGGAATACTGAGATCTGTGTAATTCCGGTTAGTAGTAGGTACGCGTTTATGTATGTATGAATACATATGTTACATACTCATATTACATATTCTATTTTTGCACTTGTGCAAGGACTTTTTCTTATCCATGTTCATGGAAACGGATTGGATTTAAATTGGAAAAATATAAACCTGTGGAAAAGGTTCATTGGCATGCAAGTTGTGTCGCAGAATCATTTCCATTTTCTGCAACCGTCACAGTGGGTCTATCATCTGTCACATACATGAATCACACCCTCGTGCGAAGACAGCCGCCAGTAAGAGTTACCATTTAATCTCGCGTTCAAAAAATTGCAAACAGGAAGATACGATTTTTTGACAACCATTATCAGAATGATGCTATTTCTGGGGTTGATACGATTTGCGATAACAGCTCATCATAAACTCCTTTTTCCCAGTATTGGATAGCTCGCAAAAAGTATTATCTCAATATCATACTCTCAAGCTCACATATGATGAAAGCATAGTTCGGCATGATCTTGTGACGTTTATAGATATCTGTAATCTGTACCGCCACTGCCACTACTTTTGATTGATTTAATAGACGGTGTCAGTGACAGCTGAACTGTTGACAATTGATTGACATTCTTACTATTTACTTAATTTGGACCGCCACCGTTTCCTTTTCATATTGTATCTTCTTTGAGAACGTAACACTCCTGATTTAAAAAACCTTAAGAAACGATATCGATAAAAAAAAAGGGGGCTTGTAGATGCATAGCTATTCGGGCGTTTGTCCGTAAAAATTCAATAAGTTCAATAAAGAAAAAACACGATACGCACACGTAAGTAAGAATAATTATGAGTAAATGAGTACACAGTACGCATTCACGAGACTCACGACAGCTTACCTATGGCATAAATAAGCTGTTATTTATTTTGCCAAGGGTTATTTCATAACACTTTAAAAAGTCTCGGCGCCGTTTGGGAAAATAATTTTCTTCCCCTTAAAACAGCTAATTTTTCAAAAATATGCATACATATTACATATACAAAATACAAACAACCCTGAACACTAAAGAACCACATACGTAGCCTTTCGTTACTTTCTTCCACAATATCTGTCTATTTGTGACAATAAATACGACATACCTACACTAAAATTGTGAGACCTTTGTGAGAAGAATCTCATAATTTTTTTGCCTTATGAGTCCTTGCTTCATTCAATTATTGAAGCACTAAAAAGTAAAGTACTCATTTTTACTACAGGTCTCAGTCACCTAGTTCTGAGCGTGTCCTCACGTCTTTGGCGTGGGCGGAAGAGAAGGAGCGAGTCATGAGGATTAAATTCACAACAATGATAAAAACAACCTGGTGGATCTGGGGTAATACTTTACAATGTAAACAGCTTTGGGGGAAAAAAGTTCCTTGTCCCACAAGTTTTACAAACTCACCACTGCCACAAAGTGCACCATTTTTATTGCATTAACTAGAATGTCACTAGTCACTACAAAAACTTTTTTAAACACGTTTAGTCAAATAAAAATTTACTAACCTGAATATGTTGCGTGAGCATAGCGTGAAGATCGTCCGAGAGTTGTTGTAACTTTGACTCAATCACTTTCCCAGCTTCCCCCTTTTGCTCGATCATTTCATGGAGACTCAAGAGAAGCTAAGAACAACAAAAAAAAATCATCGTTGTATAGACAAATACAAGATTTACTTCCCTTTTACGCCAAATATCATATTGCACACTTCATAAGTGGGCTAAACACCATCCAAGCAAAGGTCTCCGGCACAAGAGTGATGTAGGAAAAGCAGACAAATACAAATCCATATAAATATCTATACGTATATACATATATAACAAAGCAAACCAAAAAAGCATCGAACCAGCTCTCAGCGGAAGCAGAAGTAGACGTTTATCCCATGAAGAGATATGTACTCAATACTCAACGAATCAGGGCACTTTTTATTTTATTTAGAGCCAGCATAGTAAGAATATTTTTACTCTTTTACTATCTTAAGTCTTACTATCCGAGTTCAAATACACAAAAAAAAGCAGTATTTAACTTTAAACACATCACACTGCAATATATTTTATGTAAAGGAAATCACTTGAGCCTCTAAGCAAATAACAAAACGCTGTACTGTAATAACTGTCACACCAACCATACGATGGAATTACACGACTATAACCAATGAGTCCATATTATACCTTCATTCTTCGTTCGCGTAAATGTCACCCAAAACTCCTTTCAAGCATAACGAAATACAATATAAAAATATTATATTTTTCCCCACGGTTGACAATACCCTTTTTTTTCTCAACAACGGGTTTTTATGCCAACAAAAATTCAATAGTTTCTCGTGCAAGGTACTACTTTTTAAAAAAATACAACCCTAAGCTCTCCCCTTCCTTCACTCACACCAAAGTAATGATTAGCACCTGTTGTGATTTGTATAGCAAGTATCAAGCGCTATAAATGACTACCGCACTTTAAACTGGGAAAGCACCGTACCTGTTAATAGTTCTTCACCGCAAATTTTCTCAAAAAAATCGCTTCGTTATTCAATTTTTTTTTATTGTCAAAAGTCTTGGCTTAAATTGAGAGGTTAAATCGTGAAGAATCGAAGGAAGCTCTCGAAAACCTAATCATGAATTAAACTCTGTCATAAATAGACGAAAACCTTTTATACTCTTCCAAGAAACTGAATAAACTAGATATAAAAAAAAAATTGAGCACTTCGTTTTTTTTTCACACACCAAAACCACAGGTTTTAAAATTCGTCCAAAGCAGATAAAAAAAACGTGTGAGGCTCTTTCCTTTTATACAGTGTCATAGTTAAGTATCACCGTTTAGGAGATCAAGCAGTACACGACTGGTACTATTTTGACACTCACACTGACACACGTATTTTGGGAGGAAAACAAGTTAAAAAAAATGGTGTTGCTGTATATCATAGCACTACATGGGCACATCATTCCCTCACTCGTCTCACCGTAATACTTCAGGACAGTAGACGCCAGTTTTTTTTTATTATTTAAAATCCTACAATGCAACAACAACCACTCTCATTGCTACCACTCTCGCCGATGTAAAGTAAGCCCGTCGTTCTATGTATGTGAACGTGACTAGCAACAAAGCATCAAAATGTAAAACGACAAGCCAAATTTTAACTTACAATACATACACTTTCGTACTAGCCCAAAGCAACCAAATTTAAAAAAATAGCTTCAAGGAGAAAAAATCAGAGAGAGAGAGAGATTCTCATCTAAATATAAAATACTTGCTGCTACATTCTCATTTCGTTTCCTATATCCTATGCATATTACACGCATTAATAGTAGCCTCGTGTGTGCAAGAACCAGCAAACAAGTTTTAAAAAAATGGTTATTATTATTATTATTTTCCGTTTCCGGTGCCTTTGATATTACCCAAATAAATACAAAAACCTGCCGGTCTTTCCTTTTACTGGGCCAAGATTATGTACATATGTATTCTGCGCATACCAAGTATACATTACACAGGACATATTCCATTATATGTGTATACGCAAACATCATATGAAAACTGAGAATAACAGTATAATAATACTTATAACACTGGAAATCATTTCAAATTAAAAGCTTCGCTCAAAAAAGCAATAGCAGCATCCAAAAGACGGCCACAAAAAGAAAAGGAAGAGAAATACGCTACTCCATAGCTTATAATAATAATATGGAATTGAATTCATTAACGTTTTTATATCAACTCCTGTGACCAGGTTTACACGCACAAATTACCCCCGCATAATACATAAAAAAAAATCTATCTATCTAGGCAGGAAGCGTTCGAACAACAAACAGAACACTCCTGAACGCACACATAAATATGTATATACGCTACGTATTTTCGATGACTGTAGCACTGTACACTCAACCCACGATCTCAATCTTTTGCTTGGATTTAGTACACCAAGTAGGTAATCATAACAATAATGGTATAGATGCCACAAACTGCCTTCCGTTATTACATGGCATAGTGGTATATAGACCGAGTAATCTAATTGCTACCCTTCATCATACAAGAAAGTGTGTGTGTGTGTTCAATAAATAAATCTGTGCTTAAGTTGTAGGATAATATGTACATAACATAGACATTACACATACATATTACATATAGAATTCCACCAAAACGTTTCACTTAACAAAAATCATGTTTATGCTTTGTTTTTTTTTTTTTGCCTTGGCATATTGACATAAATTACTCCTTTTTTCGTCCATCCCCCTTTATAGGGTTGCATTTTGCATTTATTAACAAATAAATGCAATTATGCCAATGCCAATAATTTTCACCGACAGTTCTGCCCTTTGAAGTTTGCTCTCCTTGCAAGACGAGATGCAATTCCAAGTCCTCCCAAATCACGAACTATCATCAAATATGATTATGAGTCATTCAGCTACCGTTTAAATTAACACTGACGTCTTCAAAAACTCCTTAGCTACTCTATTCTTCATGGGGCAGCGAGTGATTTTTTTGCCACGAAGATACAGACTTGAAATGCACGCCAGTGCCAACATAAAATGTAGTAAGGTGTATCGGAATGGAGAAAGGATTCAATTCAAAATAATTTTCCGTTTGAACCTCCCCAATGTTACGAAAATCGATCAAAAATTCTACGAACATTTTCTGAATTAAGTTTAAGCGTAAATTGGCCCTGGCCACTTGTTTGCATCATTTGAGGCAAATGTGTTGCATGTTACACCCATGGTTATTTCACAGCACGATTACACGTATAAAAAGTGTAAACGTACTTGAACCTACCTGCATTCCAACGTCCTGTCGCTTCAACAGGGCTGAGGTTCACACTCAATTGTCCCAAAAGAATGGTAATATGTATATATATTTACGAAAAAACCTTTATAATGACCTTGCTTACATTTTTAACATAAACATTATTCTCGTCATTAATTGATGCCGCCAAGTTGAATGAACAGCGGATTCAAAGTGGCATTTCCGTTCGAGCTACTTTATAATGATCACGATATTTTCTTACTACCGACACCCATGTAATTAGTGGCACAATAATAAACATCACCCTCATTAACACACATCATTACGTCGAATCCTTCCTCACACGCTACGGACAATCACTATCCTACAATGTGAGTAGATTCCTGCAAAAGAAAACTTATGCCATCCATTATTTAACAATGGCATAGCTTCAAAAGGTACAGAATTCAATAATAAACAGTGAAGAGTCATGGGGACTTCCGTTACGAAGGGAATTCAGAAAACGAAGACGATAACAAAACCATTAAAGGAATATTTCGAGGAACGGGAATGGCGAAACTGTAAAAGGGAGCTTATGTTTTGCAAAGCATAATAGCAATTTCTACCATGTTTTTCATCGTTCTATACAAGAACAAGTTCTGTCATCCAAAAAAATGTCATCTTTTTATGTAACACCTTTCTCACGTTGAACACTATTTTCGTTTCACAATAGTCTCTTATGGTATTATTGTGTTAAAGCTTTACTTCTTTACACACAGTTTGGTGATCTGTAAAATCGATGACAATCGGGTGAAAAAAGCCGTTTATTCAAAAATAAATAATTACATTTTGTATTCATTCTCCCTGCCGACCCTAATATGCCTGCTTCACACCCTTTTTGTACTAACTCCTCGGTTGGGTTATGCGAGCTCTTTTCGTGCATGACAATAGTTAGGCTGCGTAAATGCGTTCTTTCAAATCATTTCGTGGGCACCAATAAATTAACAAATCTTTGCCACCAATCTGGCCGAGGTTAGTTGTTCAAGAGCACACATATAAAATAATTCTGAGCCATAACTCCAAACGAAATTCGGTCAGCAGGAGTCATTCGGTGATGACAACTATGTACTAAATCCGTCGGAGGGGCTAAATGAGAATCAAAGGCAGGCAGAAATTCACTAGTTTTACAAACGTCTCTGTATACTTTCACTCCTTTTCTTGTGTGTTTATGCTTTTCAGAATGTCTGGCTTCACAAAAACTTGGCTAAAAATGCTGACAATGCTACAAATCCAATTAATTTTTAATTATTTAAAAAAAACTACAGGTTAGAGTCCGCATAAACACGACAACAGCAAAAAGACAAAACGCTAGTAATCCTCTCATACACTGTATACACGAGTTGTTGGTACACATAAATAAAACATTAACAAAAACCTCTATTTCTGCTGAGTCCAATTTAAATCCCTTGATTCAGGAAAACCACAATTAATTCTTTGCAATTCTATACAATTAAGCCTATAAATAAGCACAAACATGCTGAATCTGAACATGCTGAATCCGTTGAATCATGTAGGAATACGCATTTTTCAAAGCATAATTAATTACTTTACTACATTCTTGAAGAATATTATTTACAAGCACTAAGGCTAAGCACTCAAGGTAGAACACAAAAGGCGAATGGCCCCACACTAATGAAAAAAAAATACTGACCTGTTTTGCTTTCTCCGAATCTTGGATTAAATTCTCAGCGTGCGAAATCACATCAGTTTGGTTCGTATCACTTGATGGACTATTCAATTCATTCTTTTTCAACAGCTTCACTCCTTCCTGGGTCTGATTAATCAGCTTATCCACCGTTTGCTGGGCTGAACTCAAAAGGAACCCCTGCAGTGGGATAAAATACAAAAACTCATACTGAATCCATGCGACTTCTTCAGTTTTAATAATTTCTAACTAAATAATCTGCATTAACAATTATTTTCAAATGCACACTTCATAAGAAATTCACAAAAATCACGTGTGTTACTAGTATTGAAATACGACAGTGCTTCACACACATTTATTACACAAATTTCATCTTGATTTCTCTGCGGGGCTAAACTTTTAATGCAACACAGAAAATAATCTATAATGTCTAAAAATAACCTCGTTAATTAATTCCTATTATGCAAATACGAGCAAAGCTAAACTCAAATACTCCTAAAAAACAAAAACTGAAGAGAGGTTAGTATAAAAGTTACACAGTGGTATTTACATTCACGATTAAATGTATTTAACACCGCAAAACCTGCTGACAAAGGTAGTGTCAACGTGCTGGCTGCAACTTGGTTGTTTCCCTTTACAAAAATTTAAAACTCACAGAGCAAACGAGGGAGGGACACTATTAAAAGCACAGTGTACGAACCTGTTGCAGTCGGAAAGCTTGTTGTCCATTGGAAGTCTTTTTGGGAAGTGAATTTCTGTAGATCAAGTCTTGAATCCGCTTCATAACCGTCTCAGTTTTCTCGCAAGAGACTTTCATGCATGGAAGAGCATCGTGGATCGGAAATGGCATGTAGCGAACACTCATGTTACTGTACATTTTCGTCACAAAAGGAGAAAAAAAGACACCCATGTACTTTTCGTCACATGTATAAATCCATCTAACATGCACATACGGCAAACATACATATCTGTCATGCATACACATTTACACACACGTTCTTATATACACGCCCAGTTGATGCTGTGAACTTACCGTCACTTCATCTTCTTTCACGTGTGAGGACAATAATATTCCTATGACAATGTACTACAGCACCTCTGTATAAATGTATACAATACCTAGATGCTCTTTTATTATAATATTTTATTGTGGCTATATATTAGTTTATTTTATGTATCCTGCAGATTTCGCAAAAGCAACATAATATGAATACCCGAAATGGGAGTAGCATCCACCTTTGTCTGCTCTTCACCCTGTATTATACCTCTTCTCGTACTTCCTTCTTGCTCATGGTGCATAAACCACCCAGATAAACTATCTTAATTTTTATGTACACTGCACCTCCATTAATTGTATTTTTTCCCCTTCCTCTACCTGCATTTATGCATTCTGGCGCACAGGTTTGCCTAGTTGAAATTAAATGTTTCCGCACATGAAAAACGATGACAATGAGCCTCAATATTATACACGTATTAACTTTTTCCTTTTAATTCATTTCTATAGCTATACGGGCAGGTATTTTGGTACGCCGACAAATATTTTGAAAAGGGAAGATCTACACCCTTCACCCAACTGATACATTTTTCCCCATAAATAAAATATTAAAAAGTCAGATCGCTAAAAAACACTCACGAGCCTCCGGTTACTCGTTTCCGAACCGAAGCTTAAGATTTTCAGATTTAAATTGACCAAGTTATGGCCATTTTACCACATTAAGTACCAAAAATAGGAATTGGTTAATCAAATAATAATATTGACATTAATTTTGTGATCCGGTAAAACATTAAGAATTACTACTGGATATGCGAGGGTGTCACCGGAACGCATTATATTTTAAAGTTTGCTTCATATAAGCGACTGGCATTTGAGCTTGTTGGGTTTTTAGCGGTCAACCTGTATTCGACGTGCAAACTTTGTGCCAACATGAATTGAGGCATGTGGATTTTTATTACCCCAGATAGCAAGTACCAAGTACTCTTTACGTGCACAGAATATCTGAATGTTTAATTCCACGGTCTCATTTACTCATAGCTAAATTTAAACTCTAAAAAATTAGAGCACCCAATTTTCAGTAAATACGAAAAACATTATCAATATGCAAAATGAATGAGTTCACTTCCGTTTGTTCGCTGGCCCTAGCACCATTATTGAGGTAAGTGAATAATTTTCTATACCACTGCTTATCGACTTCACCAAGTCAAGTAGAATCACTCATACAAGAAATAATTTACCTGCAATCCGGGTGCTGGCCAAAACGATTTCTTGGATAGTTTAAATTATGCATTTTTGCAAACTGTTTTGCGGCACTTTCACAAAATATATTCCCCAAGATAATTTTCACTTTGACATGTAAAACAAAATATAGGTACAACTGGAATGATTTCTTGTCACTCTAGTTTTTGAGTAAAATCTACGTATTTTCACGAACCTGGTTCCAACTAATAATAAAAATAAATCGTGGTTCACTTGTGCATTATCACCAGAAGACTGTTTAAGAAACCTTAATGCCTTTGCAACATAATCATTTTGTTGTAGGAAAAAGATACTAATCAGCACACAATAGAAGGCTACACAGGCTACACAAAGATAAAATGCCTCATTTTCCCTTCCGTCGTTTAACATTCCTGCGGAATGTTCCCTTTGTTTAACATTTAATAATTATTCTCCGGCCCTACCAAATGCATGCATGTAAACACCTAAAGTATTTCACTCGTACATAGTATACAATACGCCTTTAACTGGGTAAAAAAAATCTTTAATAACAAAGTCGGTCTAGAATCATAAGATTGGCCTTCGGGGCTGCTGTGTGTTTACTTTACAACAGAACAAACACACGTACTCGTAATGCAAACTTGAAAAAAACGACAAAATCACGGATGAGACGGTTACGTTTGAGGAGCTTATGCCGATGCTTAAACTCTTTACTTGATATCCTGCCGACCTAACTCTCAAAGAACTTCCTTTTCCTTTAACTCTTTGTATACGCGTACATAGTACATACACCTTTATGTACAACTAGTCTACCTCGTTGTAATGCCCTATCCACAATTGTTGCAATTATTATTAGAAACGCGTACCGATGCTACATCACACAGAAAAGACTGAGTTTGACGGGAAATTACTTATGAGATAAAGAGGTAACAAAGCACAAAAAAAACTACATGCTTCTAACTGCCATTTCATAAGGTCGAGCATGAATCGGAGGATGGGTGTATATTGTCTATGTTAAAAGTTACAGCAGGGGCCATGTAATAGCAAATAAATAATACTCCTTACTTTTTTTTGGAGCTTGCAGCTCAATACGTAATAACCTAAACTTTGAGAAGTAATGAGTAGAAAGAAATGTCTACTACACTTCAAAAAATTACTTGTACAAAATAAAAATCAACAGCTAAACCCATACCATTATTTACGGAAGAAATACTTCAGCTCAAGTGCTGTGTATCTCACACAAGAAACAAGCACAAATTCGTCGAGCTTTATGTGCGATACAAGAAAATAAACTTATTCGAACTTCAAAATTTTCTGTAGCTGCATAAAGCTGCCAGAAATTGCCAATTGTCAAAAGTTCCATTACTACTACAATTTTTTTTTAAACTAACCGAAAAAACGTCAATAATCTCTACACTCCTAGCCCTGAGTTTTAAATAAGACTTTTGCAAAATAAAAATGAGGCTGGAGGGCCATCATCTTCAACATATTCTACTTATTCTAGTACTAAAATAAAAAAACGCATAATAAATGGATAAGTTCTTGAAACTATACTTTTGTACGTCAAAATTTGAGTGCTCATTTTAGCGAGGCTGAAACATTAAGAGGTAACTCATGAACTCTGTTACAAGTTGCAACTAAACAAGTTACAATAAAGCTAGCTTTATAACTCATGCACACCATCGTAAATGAGGCGTCATCCGTTATTTTTCGTCTTAAAATTTTTAGTTAAAAGTCTCAAGATTGATGGCAGCCAATCATGGCTGCACATGCTTATGTAAGGCTACAACAATAATATTTACTTGAAAGATATAGTCCACCGATAAAATTTTGCCTTAGTAAAAAAAATAACATGCCATTCAGGATAAAAGCATGAAATTGCAAAAAAGAACAGACCATCTTGTTTCTCCTACTACTACTACTGCAGCTCAAATTTCAATAAACAGTGGCAACATCTTCCTCTGGCGAATTGTTCAACCTAAGAACATTATTTCTCGCATCAACGTGCTGAATTATTTCACTATGCGCATCCCTATGTATCATATCGTGTCACTGTACCCAAACAATATGCAAATTAGTGTTCGTAAACTTGCAATAAAATACAAGTAATACTTTTACACCAATTACTTCAACCTTGCAGTTATGTGTTTATACTGGGAACGTGTAAAACGTTGTGAGTCAAACAAATGCATGAAAAACAGTAAAAAATAGATGATGAACAAATCAAAATGGATGGCTAACCTTTCTAGTCCATAGGCAATATCCGCAAACCCTTGTAAGGTAATATTATTCCGGTCATGAGTAATGCATCTTAACTTGGCATTAATTTGAAGTGCTTTTGCCAGCAGCCGCGCTCCAACATCTCCCATCTGGTTTCCACTGAAATATCATAAAATTCACCATATTTTTCTCAACAATGTCAAAACATTACTCGCAACTGTCAAAATTTCCTGGCATGAACACATGTTTCACTACTGCGTTTCCTCTTACGTAACCTCATCTCAAGGATAAATAAAACTGCATTTATTATTGCCAGTTAAAACGACCGTATCCAAAAATGTTTCCATGAAATAGGATTGTTATACAATAAAACATTGTAACAATAATAGCATGACAGTAATTATAGACATAAACAAATTTCAACTAATTACAGATACAAATTAAAGTTTTACAAGGATACTAAACTTCCAACTCATTTTTACGATAAGCAAAATGTAATACTGCATTCCGGGTTTAAATTATATTAAAGAATAAAAGAAATAAAATCAGAAATTACGCAACAGCAAGGGCAGGAAAGTTTTCACGATTTCATAACATGTGGAGGTTTATATTGACCCTCCGTAGATAAATACCATCATGTTTTCCTTCTGGCTTCACATTCTTATATTTATAATAATAATAAGTTAAGGTAGCGCAATTATTACAATATTGTGATTTACCTGATGTCGATATTCTGTAGGCACTGATTACTTCCAAGGGCATTAATTACACTATACAGCTCGCCTTTCAACTTCGAATCGGCTAATGAAAGCGTCTGTAGGACACAGTCTTCTTCCTAAAATGCAGACAGAAGAGAACGTTTCAGTCCCACATTGGCTATGCAGCTTCAGTAAAGGTGATACATGTGCAAATGTGCACGCACACTATATGTACACACAATACATTTACATGGAAACACAAACAGCCAGAACTCTGATTTAAAGAAAAAACTCAGTTGAAATAATACATAAATAATAAACATAACAGACAAATAGACACACGTATATAAAGTTCTGAAGAGTATTCACGCGGCAATAATATTCAATGTAATAAGGCTATTCCAATCAGCAAAGACACGGAACTATTGGGAAATAGATATAATATAAATTGCCAAAAAATATTGCTATCCTGAGATTTTGAAATCTTTTACCGTTCGCGATCCCAAATTGCACGCGGTAATTACGGGATACGACATTTAAAGCAAAAAACAGTAAATAGTTTTCCAAAAATTTAGTCATATATACATTTATCTTTTCTTCCCCACAACGCAATGTGAAATGCAAGAAGATAGCAACCTGAAAAGTATTATATTTTTCAGCAAACTAAGTATTCGCATTATTAAACTATGATACTAGCATACGGATTTGATGGAAGAATGCATTTGCAAATTGGTACATTACGTGTGGATGCTCTGAATCTATAGTTACGAGAAAATCGATTGGAGTAGGTTCTTACCTGTAACATCTGTACAATCGCGTCCATTACTTGAGCAACATGCTTAGCTTTGGTAGACTGTAAATTCCGACCTAAGTTCAAGTGCTTAATCGATTTGTTTTTACTACACGAGGTCACTACTCCAGCCAAATCGCCCTCCAGATCTGAAAGACAAAGTTATAGTACGAAAATTGTACATAGTAAAAGCGTATGGCCCTTACACAAGCAATGACACCTTCGACTTTGATCACAAGAGCATGCCGGGGCAGTGGGAGAAACAACGGTGCCCGAGACCTTGAGCAATAAGACACAAGGTAAAAAGCCACTTCAGCTCACTTCAGAACCCCCAAAGGTCTCTTTGTTGTGGTCACAAAAGTAATAAAATAATCCCTTCGGCGACTGCCATGAAACCACAACTAGCTTAGCAAGTGTAAAAAAATGTATCAGGGAGATTGAGTTCGAGTAAGGAAATTTTTTAATACATACACACGAATCCTAAAGTACGTCTTTTGCAATTACTACAGCGTGCCACCGTATGCAGCAAATTATAAACAGGCTTCTCTAACTTTCATGGCACAAATCGGTCAATGCTCAGATTTTTTTTCGCACTTTTTATTGTACTACATCAACATAGTAGGTAGTATTGGTACATAATGTCCACAAATAGGTACATATAAGCTTAATATGTATAATTATATGTATAACAAGAGCAAAGTGTTTGTTACTTACTGTTATCACTGATATCCAAGCTGGCAAGGCATTTGATGCCGTGAAGACATGATTCCATAACGTGAGCTCCTTGTTGCCCCAAACCATTACTGGTGATATCTAGTTCAAGTTCGGCAGTAGATTCGTTACACGCCAACCCCAGCAGAAGCTGCCTGTTATTCACGGAAGCAAACAAAAGGGAAATTAATGTTTAAGAGAACTTCATTCACAAATACCGGTTGTATGTATAAACTCAAGTAGCAGCATACAGTTCAATTTCATCGAATTATAATAACACGTGCCGTCTAATGACAGTGGTGGTCATTAGAATTAAAATTTCTGCATGCACCATCAGGGTAAAGTCGAGCTGATAAAAATGTGACATTCTGCCGTAGTCATATACTGTACGCGCTATTAAAACGATCACCAATCTCTGCAATTTTTAACTGCTTCTTTTGTTCTTGAACCGAATCTTTAAAAAATTTAATTTCAGACGCGAAATCCAAATGAATTTATTCATACACTTTCGTCATTCTACACGCCACGATAATAATTGTGCCTTTTTCAACAGATCGTATAGAAATCACTTTGAAAGTTTACACGCTGGCGTGCTATCACGCCTTAGCACAAAAAATATAGATGACACATGACTCATGAGATGTCAATAATCAATACGGATATCTGACGAGACATTAATTTCAATTAATGAACAAAACCCCCGGCGAGAAAGAGCGCGTGATTGTATTCTGTAGCCTGCATAGGTAATATTAACCCTCATCAGTCAAAAGTAAAAATAAAACAATGACAATTACTTTGAAACGTTAGGCTTTGCTACTTTGATTCATTTCATTTTTTCGAACACGTTGGTGGAATAATTTTCCTATTTTTAATATTTTCGTACCTTGAAAACTCGTTTTACCATACAAGTTATAAGATCCAACTCAAAAAAGTCTGTATCGTGTTAACACAGTTTACACGGAAACGTAAGTGGTCTTCAACACACTTTTGGCACCACGTGTTATACATAAAGTGGCAAATTCTCAATCAGATTGCTAAAAATTAAATTACTAAAAGACATTGAATGGAGCCGGAATGAACAAAAAAAAATCTTACTTGAGCGCTTCCAATGACAGCTTACAGGATGACAAGATAAGCTGTTTCAGAGCTAAACTGCTGGTGAGGAATTGTTTAAATGATGGAGGAATCTCCTTGCCCTTCTTCGTAGCAAAATTGTTGCGTGACAAGTTCAGATGGACCAAATGCGAAGTACATCCGCGGAGAAGAGCTCCGAATACCTGTGTAAAACAAGCATAAAAGCATTGTAATAACAAACACTTACATGTTTGCGTTTTTTCTATTAAAGACTGTATACTTTATAAAAAAAATCATTTAATCAATACATCTCACAAATAATAGTTAATGGCACGCCCGTCACCTTTCCTGAAATGTATAATACATGCCTCTCACTCAAACGCTTGACACAGCGTACACTACCTCCTTTGCTGACTACCTCAGCAATCAATTTCATAGTTTTCCGTTTCCTCAGTTCATCATGATCTTGCTGATGAGGCATACAAAACTTGCTTTTACAATGAACAAAAGTTGGAAAGTTTAATATTAACCTCACATGTACAACATGTACACACAAAAAAGTATCTAACAAGGGAGACTTTAATACGAAAAGTATGCACGAATCTTCTTATCCGATTACTATGCTGCATAGGCGGCGGGACAACATAAATGTAAGCACAAGCACATTACATTTATCTTTTGACACATTCAGGCATAAATATAATTCACGCTGGGCCACATACCGGATATAATATGTATATATACATATGCTGAAAAAATCTCAATAACTAATGCTTGTAACAAGACGCATTTACTATACGTGTACTCCCCTACCAATACTTATCCCTTACTGCAACATTTCCCACATTTTTCTTTATTTTATAAGATCTTTACCAGCTGAAATGAGAAACTTGAAGAGAAAAGAATTATTCACAGACAGTATCACGTCTGACAAGAAAAAACTGTTACAACCACAAAAAAAAAACAATCCATACATTAGTGCTTTTTTGCAGCTTCTCCAATGTAATAATAATTGCTTGCTTTTACACATATGCGTATGCTGCCATATAATTCTTCCCACAAAAAAAAATTCAAAGGGCGTGGGTCCATTTTAATTGTCATTAATATTATTAACTACAGCAAAAAATAATGAGAATACTTCCAAAGAACGAATAATCGTCAAGGGCCTAATTCAAAAGAACAAGCGACAAGGAAATAAACTTCGTAACTTCGTATTCACGCGATGGACCTTTGTATAGTAACGCATGTTATGTACATTACATGTATCCTGTGTATGTAAACAATTTCCTGTATCTTGTGACACCGTCTTTCAAAATATAGGCTATTTAACTATTTACTCAAAAATAATACATTATTATTACGCAACTTTTCTCAGACGATTCTTACATAAATAAACAGATAACGTCGCTTTATATGCAACATTTATTTTCCTTTATTACTTCGCTCTTCCAAATTTTTGCTGCATAATAATTTTGCCAACTCAAAGGGCGCATATGTATAGATATTGATATTCAGAATATTCAAAATGTATATGTATCTAATACAAAGAAGGACGACTTTGAATAGTTCGTCTAACAAACCGATCTTTTGTAATGTCACATTACAAGCATACGCTTGGCAGCGGGATTTTGACAATTGCTGTGTGCGGTCATCAAACAATGACCCTGCAAAGTAATCACTTAATTTCTCTCTCCTGACAGCTCCTGCAATGTGCAAACGCACACGAATGAGTTGGGTTGCTGTACGCATTCTTATTATTCCCTATGCTGCAGGCACTAAGTACGCCACCCAAGTAACATTGTTTATTGTTCTTGCACGCCCAAAAATGCAATATTTAAGCAATTGGCCTTAGTTTTTTAATTCACTGTCCAATAATATGAGGTGCCTACTCTAACCCATAACTTAAGTCATCCCATTACACTTCTACTGAAATAAGACCGCTCAATGCTTTCAAGGACGAACTAAGTGCGGAAATTATAATACGATAAGATGTCATACACATATTCAGTTCATGCCGAAAACATATTCTACATAAAAAAATAATACTCCAAAAAGTGAATTAATGGCAAACATTTATGACAATCTACCGTGGCACATTGGGGCGAACACAAATCGTAATAGACGACAAATGACAAACAAAGTCCAGGCCACGCGCATTCGTTTAGCCTCAGCAATTAATTCCATTTTGGGAATATCTGGTTCACTGATTCGTTTTTATATCAAGTCGTGGTTATAGGAGTGACTCTAAACATGTTCAAGCATCCCTCAACATCAATACCGGAAAAGGCCTTGTTGTGGTGTGTCATAACCTTTTGATGCAAGTAAAACTTTCCGGGCCTTTTATTATCGAAAAACAACTAACCAACCATGCATTCTGGTGTAAGTTTAAGTGACACGCCTGAGTTAGGAATTCATAAAAAATATTGCAAACCATCAGGTGAATGCGGAAGACCTGGCGCCATTTTGTACAGCTACATATACACAATAACAATGGAAAGACACAAAAACAAACTTACTGTTTCTAAGGTACAGTCAGTCCCTGAGAGATCAAGAAAAGTAATGGAATTAGGTTGAGCCAGAAAGTTGCATAGATTCTGTAAAAAAAAAGTAATAAAAAACACCATAAATCTTGACACTCAATTCAGACCAACAAAAAATAATAGGGACTTCATGTGAATTGACATAAAAATTGTGCATTTACTTCCACGTGAAAAACTCTGCATTAAAAAGAGTACTCACATTGATATCATCTTTAAGAGAGTTCCCACTAAGATTTAGATGAGTTAAGCTATTCGGAGCACATCTGTTGAGGGCCAACGAATGAGCTAATTGAGCAACACCCTTAGCTGACAAACCACACTGCGACAGGTTGAGCCAAACAGGTCCCCGGCATAATTTTGCCAATGGATTACTCAAATGTATAGCACCTGGAGAAACCACAAAAATTTGGTCCATAACGTTTCTTATCACTCAGCCGACATTTCCTGTAATACATATTACCAAGATATTTTCAGAGAAGCAGAAAATTCTTACCTTTGTCTTCGATCATGTTGTGTGACAAATCTATTGTGTGTACTTGACTATTTGTGTTATAGCTTAAGGCTTGAGACAATTTATGAGCAAAGTCCCTGTAAAACAAAACAAAATTCAGCATAAATTTACCAAATAGAGGGAAGAAGAAATCATCTCTCTTGAGAAAGATAGACATCATTCAGGTATTTTCGCAATACATCCACATGACGCCCACCCGTGTGGAGAAACGAGTGTTAAATATAAATAAATAAATATTAGTTTCCTGTACAAGAGTATAAGCTGTAATCCTGCTGTTATTACATAACAGCCAACTGAATTATCTGTATCCTCATGTTTCCACATATTTCATTAATTACAAGCACCAAAATATTACACTATCTAACACTAATGCTGATTTTGAAGTATAGGAGCTTATGGTTACATAATTGATAATTGAGCGAAAAACATAATTACACAGCATCACCATACTCACAAATTTGCATGGTCCTCTATTTACCCCAACTAATCCCCTTAATTACTGTTAACTAACATGTTAATGCTGAAAAGCACAAGTGCACGTTCACTTTTAAGTCACCACTATAGTACATATTTAATTCAATGGACCTAGTAAGAAATGTGTGCTCTACAAATGAAGCATATTATTTTTATTATATTAAACAAATTGGAAGTAATGAAGGAAGAGTAAATAAGTGCAACGTGCAAATCCTTTTCGACGTCGGAAAGCGAATAATCATCCCTACTGCAAACTACATTTAATTTATTTTTCAAAGTTACTTTAAGAACGACAGGAAAATGTCCTTTAATCTGTATCCTACAAGTAACGGAATAATCGTTCAGCCTTATTACAGGTATATTCAAGTATCCATAATTAAATCTTTGCGAAGAAATATTAGAAAGTTACCCTGCTGATACTTGAAATTGGAAATATTTCCTTCCAATTGCTAACGAAATGAAAGCAAACTGATCTCCGAATTTTTGCTCGTGTGAGGCAGAAGCTTCACTTTGAAATCCTACGGGTCATATGATTCACGAATCTGTCACCCACCTTCCCCCCTCTTCGTAAAAGACCAAGCGAATATGAACAAAGTTATAATGGGTCATTTCCACACAGGGTGAAAAAATTGTGAAAACAAAAATGCTAGCTAACATCCATCTGGCTCGTCTTAATATTTCAAAATGTATGTATCTCACCGACACTATTCAACACTGATTTAAACACTGATTTAAATAGTATCAGTACAACACTGTGACCAACAATTACATACAAATCACTTGGCACCTTTGGATTTTGGGGGAAAGTTGTCAATTACCACCGTTATACTTTAATTGTACGGAGGACCCGTGTAATGTCAACCTTCTTCTGAAATTCTGATTTGTTCTGCTGAACAAGGCCAATTCAAGATGTGAATCTATAGGAATCTATTAATTAAAGCTCAAATGTCAGGCCATTTGAAATGGGAAATTTCCACAAAAGAAAAAAAATGAAAAATCACAAATTCTCCTGCCAAACAAAACCTGTACAAGTTACAATATTATTTGACGGCGGGAGACATTTCCCTTTAGGAAAGTATATAGTATAAATTATATACCCATTAGTTAAACACACACTAATCAATTTATAGATCTTCAAACTTTCTGCATCCTTTTGATAGGGAAAACCATCACGTCGCTGACGCTGTCACTCACAAATGTCACGTACATTGGCCTCTTCACACATAAAAAATCAACAAACACAACACGAATGGATACCTCTGTTTGATTAATGGAAGAGCAGCGTATTTCCCTTTCCAATTAGACACTGTTCATACTTCTACAAGCCTCAATACTTGCTTGGGACT
Organism: Disparrhopalites patrizii; assembly: GCA_034698585.1. Classification (NCBI taxonomy): domain Eukaryota; kingdom Metazoa; phylum Arthropoda; class Collembola; order Symphypleona; family Sminthuridae; genus Disparrhopalites; species Disparrhopalites patrizii. The sequence goes on from JAQGBT010000161.1 coordinate 32,842, forward strand.
GACACGGATGAATGGCAAGCGATTACAACAAGAATGGCCAATTATTATTGTATATTTGAGATTCTTTGCTACTCACACGGCTACTCACACTAATTCCACTGCCTTACAGGAGTAGCAGTACAATCAAAAAGCACGAGGTGAGAGCAAGAGACAAAAAAAACACATAATAAACCAAAGTCAGTCAGCAGGAGAAATGTGTGCATGAGAACCGCCGTTCAACAACTACTATAGTATCTTCTGAGACAAAGAGACTTCAGTGCAAGTTAAATTCATTTACAATACTTTAGCACTGGTAGCGTACCACTACCACACCATTATGTATGACACCCACCAGGTACACACACATGTAGACAAATGTGGTACAACATAACGCATACGATACAATGCATAACACGGGAAACATGACATGCAGCTCCGAGTACTACATGTGTATACATTCATGTATAGCCATGTATTTGGAAAAATACAAAAGAATCTTCCACATAAGGTGGTTGAGGCAGAGGGGGAAAGGAGTGAGAGGTTAAGAGAATCACGAGGATGAGAATGAAGAATCAAATTGAAAAAAGTAACACTAAACTCAAATGTCCGCTTATGCAAAAACACGTGAGAGATTTTTTTTGTACATACATACATAAACGTGTAAAGGTACGATGACTTACTACGGCTGTTTTTTTTTTTTTTTTGAATTGTTGAAAAAAAGTACTCTTATAAGTTCAAAGCTCGCACCAATTTCTTGTGAATAAAAAATTCGTAGAAAACAGTGAACCCATGCACATTACGTAGGTTAGTGGTACGCACTATGCAGACGAAGCTATTTTTTTTCTTGCGTTCTTCTTTTTTTTCTCCCCTTAATAAAAAAAAGACACATCTCTGTGTGAACAACAATAACAACGAAGCGAATGATTACAAAAAGTAGAGCATGACAGTATTAAAGGGCTACACAGTCACAGAGCTCATTCAATACCAATAATATTACATCCATTGAAACTTTGTAGCCGGAGTAGTCACAAAATTTATGTGCGAGCTATATACTATACATACATACATACATAATACATACATACACACACACACACACACATAGGTATATAATATATACAAAATGAAATTTATACACACACCCCAGCGTTTCGCTTTTCCAAATATTAGGTCCCCTCATTTCTTACATTACCCCCAAAGCTCTTCTTTTAGATTATATGCCAATTGTAGAAACTCAACCTGGTTTCTAACAAAATACCTTTTTTCAAAATACCACAAGAAGAATGAGATAGAGTTAAGGATTCAAAAGATGCCATTAACTGTATAAGCCAAAGTAAAATTTACGCACTACACTATATCAATCAGGGCACACTTTAACCGCATAGAGAAAAAATAATGACATAAAAATATGTATTTTATACTTACAATTTATCACAACCAACTATCCCAATAAAAAAGAATTTTCATTTCACCTAGAAAGATTCAAAATCCGCTACATAAAAGATCTACCCTCAAGCAACTCTGAGTTAGCCCCCAAAAAAAGTATTTACATAATTCGTTGATTTATCCTACAAATGATTTTTTTTTGAACTGGTCACAGATTTTTTGACCACAAAAATAATATTTTTTTCGAGTCTCATTCATCCAACGGTAAACCATATTTCTTCAAGGGAAAATTCGGCGTACAGATACATAAACCCCAATGGCTATTCACGGAATCAGGGTGGGCGTCATTATTTGATGGAGTAAAGTCCATGTGCATACTTACATCAGGAAGAAGAAACAATAGTTTTCAAACAAGACTTACGTTTTTGCTCCAATATTGTCCATATGAAGTTCCTCGATAGTCAAGGACTTTCGGACCACATGAAGGAATCGTTCCATGGCTTCATGTGACAATTTTACATGACTTGTTCTCAGAGCTTTGAACCAAGTGTTGTATTCCAGGGCACTCAAAATTGGCACCAAATCCCTGTGTATATTACAAAAACAACAACATTGTACTTTTCGCCGTCCACGTATGTATGTAAATACAAGCACATTTTTTTATGGCAGCAGATCAACTTTCATCTTCAGCCTCTCTATCACATATCACTTTCATTTTCATTTCCATGCAAAAGCATTTCAATCTCCTTTCTCCTGTGATGGTACATAGCTGAAACGGTAATAAAATCCTTCTGGCGTAAAGTAAATACGTATGTACTTCAGTTGCCCACTGGTACTAATTTCACATTTCACTATCTATAAATACAAATACCTGGGGAGGACCTTCATTATTCTTGCTTTTATTACAATGAACAGCTAGTTAGTACTCCATTGCCCACTGAACTGAAAGTGATATATACATATATATGATTATATATATGTACGCCGGCACACGAACAGCTGTTTAAAAAAAATAATGGCCAAAACTGCCTTTTTATTTACTCCTCATTCCCTCATTCAGATTGGTGAGTACACCAATATTATGCTATTGATACTGCGTTGACCAGTTTTTTGCCTGCTACTGAAGCAAAGGCAGTAGAGTATAAAGCATAACTTTTACTTTCGAGTTAAGTCCAGCATATAATACATGAAGTCAACGCTCATAATTACAAATAACACAATTTTTATCGTGTAAACGAATGTTCTCAATGTTAAGAGCATCTTCAAAAAAATGTTTAATTTTGTTCTTACATTAATCTTACATCTTACTCTGTTCTGGTAAAAATCAGTTTTTCAGCTTTTTCACAGCAAAAGTCACGCAGGTATGAATATTATATATTCATTATCCAAACACTATATGTACATCATATATACAATGCTTCTATAATTTCACACACTTCTTCTGAAGCAACGTATCTGAATAAATTTCTTCTGAAACGCAACAACCGCACGCATAGGGAACTTTAAACACTACTATTTTCATTTTTCAATTATTTGTCTATAAGCTATGCAAAAATGGTGACGTAAGGGATGATATGGGAGAGGAAGTGAACTTAGTGTTCTTGTCATAGATTTCTGGTCTCAACTTTCATTTGCATCAAATATCAGCCCATCGTAACTTGAGCAATTCCAAATACGTAATATGTGAATTCACACAGTTCTTTTATCACTAACCTCCCATTTCTCCCAGGTGAAAGTAAATTAAATTTCATTCATGTGTACCGCTGGCAACGATAAAAGACTAACCCTGGCAATTAATATGAATCAGGATAATGAAAAACATCTCCTTAAAGTTTAAAATGAATGACATTTTAAACTGTCCAAATATACTTCCTACCTTGAAGTACGCATAAATAGCCTCGCCCCCTGGACTTTTTATCTGAGCTCGTTGCTTAATAATTACCATGCGGTATTAATGAGCACGGATACAGATTCGTAACAGTTATTATTAATGCTGCATTACACCACTGAGATTTTACCCCCAGCCTTGCCAATAAGTCTAAATCTCTATTTTGACATGATTTTTTTAGTGTTAATTGGGTTTACATAAAGGACCCTGACTCAGTGGGCAAAGAACTATAAAACGTGTTTAAAAAATGGATACGTTTCAAACGGTCTCCTAAAATAACTAAACGCATTTTATAATGTTAAGAAAAAGTTTGCGATAGGACATACCGTGGTTCCAGGTGGTCGAAATCATGGAGGCACAATTCTCTTGAGTCGTGTGACAAGTAGATAGTATCAACATCCTGAAATTAAATAAAAAAAAACAGTCATGAGTATCCTTTATAATTCGAAGCATTCACTCAAATTTTTAAGATATTAGTTCTACACATTAGTTTAAAATTTGCACGAGGTCGCCATAACCTTTACCTTTGTAAGCCATTTCCACAGTGAATTTTAAATTAAGACACGTTTACCATTCATTTCTGCGTGCGTACGGTGAACTTAAACCTATCTGCGTGCGTAGTGTGTGTATGTGTACATTCTGTACATGTTGTTTTCACAATCCCCACATGAACATGGGGCAAAATGTTAAAAAAAAAACAACTAGCGTGCAACAGTACGGTGTTAGAATAGTATTAATTTCACACTCATTGTCAGGATCACAGTGACTTCCACCGATGTTTGTTCGCAATTCAAAATTTTCTCCCACAAGAAATGTCAAGAGTAATGTATGGAGTAGCTGGCTCACAGCTGTAAGCATGCAAGAATTTCGCAAGCGTGATTATTGTACTGTCCCACAGTGAAAAGATAACATAGACACTGTGTACGGTGAGAAATTAATTTGCAATCATTCCTGCAATTCATACAAAAACCCGCTCTTGTTCACACACAAATAAACACGCCCAAAAAAACTCCTTTAAGCGCGACAACACAGGCTCAAAACACTACGAATGATTGCGTTTTTATGGGATAATTAAGGATTGACACTATATTATTTTGCTTCGACAAGAATATTACACTCGGAGTCGAAACTATAGACAAAAACATATTTGTCGTTCACATTCCAAATAGCCTTAAAACTACACTAATCGCGTGAGCAACTTATGGACACTTTTGAAATAACAAAGAAATGAGCGTAAAAAAGACCAAGACATCTCCTTTGAAGCCGCGAACTGACAGTGAGAAGCAATAGTGCTCCAATTCTTTCACTGGATAAAATACGAGTTCTGAGATTTTACTCCAAACTGTCAATTATTCACATCATTATCTTGACAAATTACTGCATTTTACGGCAACAATACCAGATATTTCTTCCTACACCATTACATTCACTGTTCATGGCTTCGTAAAGTTTTTCCCTCGCATTTTCCGCGCTGATGTTTCGATAACTCTGTGAGCCCGCAATATAATCTTACATGTACTGTGGATTGCGGAGAAAATCGAGTAGTTCAGCAGTACTTCAATTTCAAACTGTAACCCCTGTTGATGATGTGTGATTAGGTATGCCAAAGGAAATCTTCTACCACATTAAATCCAAGTCAAGCGGGACTGCACATGTTCAAGCGTATGGTTTTCACCAAAAAATTGTGGGAAATTTCTAACGTCAATATGCGGTCCATCTGCTTTACTTCAACATCTTGCCTCCATCGTAGAAAATTGGATGGAAATATTAAATAAACTGTATTATTTTGCTTCCATGAAGCAAAAAATTCCGTAAATCAATAATAACCCTTTCGTATTGCCCCCTTCTTACTCGCAGTGGCCGTACATAATCTCTTTAAGGAAATATGTGAAAAATCCATCCGTAACTCTCATTTCTGCCGTAGTACCCACATGATTCAAAAACCAGTGAATTGAAAAAGGGAAAACAAAAGTAGAAACCATTCACTGCGTCAAGTTTTTTTTCGTTTTAACAAGGAACAGTGACATGTAAGGCTTTGTTGGCCAAGGAAGGTCAGTTTTGTCAAGAAAATTCATTTTAAAAACACGTGTACCGATACTCATCGCACAACCATTAGTAGTACAATTTTTTCTTGGTGACAGGAGGAGAAAAGAATCAGAAGAAAGGCAGAGGGCATGAAGTAATTGAAAATGTCTAAAAGTAACAATTCCATACACTATTCACACACTGAACTGCTTCAAAAACAGATAGAAAAAAGGTTTGAAAACTATCCAAATTTTACGTCCATCACTTCCAAAAATTGCCCTCTTGGCTTCACTCTTGGATATGTACGCAAAACACGGTGTTCGTATAATAAAATGGAGGAGAAAAAAAATCTTTCCATCATCTGGTGAAGTGGTCAGCAATGAAACGCGTTGTGCCAAGTGTTTAATGGCCGTGGCACCTGAGGAAAACCAATTATGCACATGATTCCCCTCCCCCTCGATAAACACTTTCTCTTCAATTTTCCCCAAATCTTAAAACTTCTTCCAAATGACTACGCATCAGCCGTAATTAGATCCGTGCGTAGTGCGTGCAGCAGTGATCATATGGGAGGAAGTCTGTGTTAATTATGAGGCGACTAGCTCCACCACGTTCACATTTACATGTGTAAAAAAAATCAGCTTTACCTTCCTGGTGCTACCATTTTACGTGGTACCGATGAAGTTTTATGTTTGAGCCATTATGTGATGGCCACCAATAGACATTTTTGTTCTCTCCAATAGATCCAAACTAATTATGCTTGGGCAGGCAGTCGAGATAGGTTTAGAACTCTCCAAATTTACAATCCGAAACGCAATAAAAAAACATACAGGTTTCCTGATCATTTCGATCTAAGCAACTGACGGTTAGTTTTATGAAAGTCCTGCATCCACTTTTTCTTACTTTTACTCGCAATCAAAGACAAACAATTATCAGCCGACCAGAAAAATATAGAAAGCGCTGCACATCTGATGACATCTTCACACAAAGCATGGGTGATAATAATACTCTGTATCTGACTGCCGGAAGAGCTTTCACAGGAACAAAGGAAGAGAGAAACACAACCACCTTCACATTCCTATACACCTACCTCACAAATATATTACTTTCCACAAATGGGGAGAAATTGGGGACTCTCCCGGTTTCCGTTTTTCAATAGAACAAAGTGTGAACAAAGCCTTACTTTTTTATTTACTTCAAATTGTAACCGATAAGAAAGGAGGCATTGCTCGAAAAACAACCACGAAGAAAACAGTGAGGGTATACAATATCGAGAATGAAATCGACTCATCACCTCTTTACTACCACCTACCGCATTCAAAGGATAAGAAGACTTACAGATCGCAAAAAAAAAAAAAAAAGACGGGGTCGTAGTTTTCTCCTTCCGTCCACAACAACTCATTGGCACATGGCCCACTGAGGCAGCATAGTTGCAACAATGAGAACTATTGTTTGCCATGAACAGATGAGAATAAAGGATAATCATGCTCAATCACAGAGCATTTATGTCCATGAGTTCCTTCTCTTTTCATGGGAACAGAGAAATGTCTGTCAAATAAGCATCCCCAAAAAAACTTTAGTGCTTGATTCTGCTCAAATAAAAAGGGGTAGTACTCACAATTAGTGAAATACTGACACCACTCTCCCTATGCTGTCTTCCGTAATAGTTATTTGGTTAACGTGAGCCCTGTGCACGTGTTATGCTCCTACTACCTCCCTAATGCCTTCATTATTCCCTCGCTAATCATTAAGAATGTCCTTATGTCCTGTCACTAAATGCCTCTTCTTATACGCTCTTCTAAACAACAAATAATAAGCGCACATGCCTTTCGTTTAAACGACGACCGCATTAGCCATCCGCAACATCAAATTACCCAATGACTGGCTCTTCTTTGTTGCTTCTCATTTTTACGACTCTCTTATTATTACCCTTCATGCTCGGTGCATCCAAAAGAAAGTGACTTCTAACAGCATTTACCACTTAAACACAAATTCATATGGCTCAAAGCAGCGAAAACCCATGATGCTACCTGTTATTTTTATTAACTTAATCGCCTCTGCAACTTTTTACATGTCAAGCTAACTTCATCCTTGATTGACTGTAGAGATTACTACATTACATATTTAACGTCTTTTTAAAATTGTAAACATCTTTATTCTCGGCTTATAGATATTATGTATGTATGTATATATAATTTTACTTAAGTCTCCTATAATCGTTTTTATCATTATGCGAAAACGCTAGGTAAAGGAGGTTTTGGTTCGGGAGAAAAACAACTCCAAATTATTGTCAACATGCGTCGCCGTGCCCCTGACCACATTCGGAAAATTCACAATTCTTTCTGTTTCAAATTCACGAAAACTGAACTGACAATTTTCTGAGGAAATACAAATAGCGTCTGCTTAATTTTATCTTATATGAATTTAGGTTGTACTCAGACACTCCCACCAATCATGTGAATACAAACACGCAAATGCATTTAAAAGTTATATATAGGTATTAGGTATATGTTGGCTACCTTCATTAATCAGAGGCGAAGAAAAAACCTCGAATGGTGAAAGTCATCTAACCAAATGCCCACGTAATGAAGTGGAAAAGCTTCCTACTTTTTCTGATTTACAGGCAATAGCTACCAGGCATGGCTGAAAAAAGAGCCAACACATTTTTTTCGTACATCAATGCGCCCATTGGAATACGATTAAATGCCCTGACAGGGAGACACAATGGAAGAATCTTGAAATTTCTTTCTGCACTTAAGGAGAGACGACAGCAGGGGAAAGAGAAGCCTTGAAGGCTTTGTTTGGCAAAAAGGGGAAAACAGCAAATAAAATCACATTAATAACGATAATAAAGTCCACTAAAGCAGGCCAAAGACAAGAGCCTCAGAGAAAGAAAAATGAAGGTAAATTTGAAAAAGAAAGGCAAGTATATAGGTAGAGTCATAATTTCACCGCGGTAAATATAATAAAAAAAATGAGCCATCTTTACACACTAACCTCATCACTAGAATAAGAATTCAACCTCCAAAACAAACCACAATAAAACAAACTGTAATTTAATCACAGCAGCAAAGCATAGCTCCCTACTTACGACGACGGTTTAAAAGAAAAGTTTTTTTTGTTAACCGTGAAGACAGAATGAAAGGCGAGAGTGGAGGTTAGGCTTCGATTTAGTTTACTGCACGCACACATACATACGACATACATATTGTGTACATGCGGAGATCCAATGTACATTGTATTGGTCTTATTATTATTATGATTAGCGTAAACCAAACAATGAGGTTCTTTTTACGCTTTTCAGCCCCTCTGTTAGATGTACGACTAAAAAGAAGACGATTTCGAAAGGAAATACAGGACATATGTAGAAATTGTCCTACTGATGACCTGATCCATACCTCGTACAATGAGGCAACCAAATAAAACAACAATATATAAAAATCTACTATTTACTCCTGAAAGTAAAAATATGCAAATAATAATGCTTGTACTGGCATGAAACCATTGCAAATGGGGGTAGCTACGTTTTCATTTCCCATAGCTCACACCTCAACTAAGCCAAATTGAAAGACGATCACCGGATTTCCTTTCTTCTTCTCAGGTAATTTATTACATTTGGTCAGTCCTCTTACATGACCAAAATACGGCTATCTCCTCCACTGCCTCTTCCCTCGCGTGAGTACATTTCCCTTCTCAAAAGTAATCAATCACGACTCAAATAAATTCGTGTATATCTTCTTTTGCGACATCATTTCATTACCTTCTTACCTTCCTTTCCCTAAATGTTTTCTTATTCACCTAAGTGGATGAAAGAGAAAATGCAGGTGCTTGGATCTAAACATTCATGGGGTTAAGTTGCTCTGACTCTCTACAAAATAATCTTATGCTGTTATTCTTCAAGCATATAATATGAGCATAAGAAAAATTGTATTTTTTTTGTGGAAAATGTTGCTTTTGAGATAGCTTTGATTCCCCCTGCCAAATTAGGGAAAAGGTTATAACTTTCAACCTGCTTTCATTTGCATATTCCCTTACGATACGAACTCATTTTCTCTTCCCTGATTTTTATGTCCAATTCACCATCTCTTGGAAGATTACCTCTTTCCTCACTTCCTCCCCGTCTCTTCATCCGCCCTCTCTCTTTCTCTTGTCCTGCATCAATAGTTATATCCACCTTAGATTGCGCTAATTCTATGAATGTAAGCTGGACTACGTATATACACAACCACACAAATGGAAATTTTGAATTGGTGCATGAGCCATAATAATTCTCAACACTCTCAATGGTTATAAATACATGACATTTCTACACTACTTGGAAACTCGCCAACAATGGACGACACGACGCATAGATGCATTAAAATTCTCCTTAGTTAACCCAATTGAAGCTCCCCAGCCTCACATGTCCAAATGGCCGCTGGCACTTCTTGTTGGAATAAAAAAAAAGCTCATGATAGTGTCAAGCAAAAAACCTGTTAATATTTGCGATGCCTAAATTCTCCCATGTGGCCGTAGACACCCAAGCACAAAAGGTAAAAACTATGCACGGAAGTCTTGGTCTACGATTGTGATTTGATCTCTACAATTCCTATTTGAGAATCTGGCTCACGTTTTATAGTTTTTTTTTTAAACACACAATTTCCGCCCGGAAATCAAATTCAACACACCGCGCTTTGACCAAGCAATCGCATAAAATATTTTTTTTCAGATTCAGAATTCAGTTTTGGTATGATTCCAGTTATCCAGATTATTCAAACCTGATCACGGCATTTCACCCCATTCTTTGATGAATTGACTAAATCGCCATGAAAGTTGAATTACTACAATTCTATAATAATTCCATTGTATACATTTAAAAAATCACTTACTAAACACGTACAGGTACTTTTACTTTTTCTGTTATTACACCACCCGTATCCAATAAAAAGTATACAATCCTTTTAATCGTTATTGTTCACTCAGGTCAACCAGGGACTGATTTTACAAATTGAAAAGACACATGCCAGTTCCGGCTCCCGCTTGGACACCACAACAAATCCCGACTAATAATTATCCAAGAAACTCTGGAGAAACTCAAAATACTGGAATATTCGGGTACGCTATACGTACATGATGCACCACTAATGTATATATTGTATATCTAACATCTACGTTAAAAAACTGCACCCAGCTGATGATTTTTTTTTTGACACGGCCTTCATCAAGCTCTGTTATACACTGCTCTGGTCTGCACAAAATCCACCTCTAAATTAGATGTTACAGAAACTTTCATCGTCATATAATAAAAGTCGTGAGCATTCAACACTCTTACTGAAGCGAGCTTGGCAGGGGAGAGGGGGTAATAATAATCGTAAGCAACACTTTTGCACTTCTATCTTTCTATCTTGGGTCCGGCTACCCATAGCATTGGTGTCCTTTCCTCCTGACTGCTGTGACCATTACTAATCACAACGTTCTATTTAAAAACTTTAGGAGACGTGTGGCCTACCTTTCACGCTACATTATTACAAGACCATCATCATTAGAGTCATCAGTGCATTCACGCAGTGTCCACTCTTTGCATCCCTCTTTCACAATTACAACCATTATGCATAAAACGTCCGCGTGCAAATGATACACTTCCCGAACTTTTAACTGTTCTATTACAACTAACGACACTTGCTTTTGCAGTTTAAGCAGCATTTTTTTGATGCGAAGGAGGCGGACATGATGCTGGGACAGTTGTAGAAGGGAGAGAGAGGAAAATAATAAGTTTTCATTACTTTCTCATTCAGTCATTCAAGGAAAAACAAGCTCAAGAGAGTAATTAAATAAGCACTCCACGGTTTTAAATGAAATAATCAAATGAATCTCTTTTTAAGTACCGTAGTACTTTTGTGTTACCCGTTATTGTTATGGCTACAAAGCATCTTCTATGCAATTACACCAAGATGTTTCTGTAGCAATAACACTTACTTTAGTGGGAACTACTATTAATTCTTAAAGATCATGTATGCATCATGTCAACCTTTTACGAGCAGTATAATTTTGCTCGTTAAAAAAAGTCTACTCCATAGATGAAGTCGAACTCAAGTGCTCAGACAAATCCCCGGTACTCTGTGATTAGTCCCAAAACTACATACTACCTATTTGTGTTGGTTCAACGAGAAAAACAAAGAATTGGGAGCTGTAATAAGGTATTGTGAAATCGAAAGCACGCTAATCATAATCATCTCGTGACAACTGAAAGGCAAAGGCATGAAATTACTTGGCAAAAGAAAAAACGACCGAGCTGCACCGGGAAAAGAAAACAGGGGAAAATCCTTAATAGTATATAATGAAAAATACAAATTGAGACTTTAGCAATTCAACAAATGAGCATACTAAAAAATCAGAACCTTTTTTTAAATTGTGTCAACCAGCAAACGTGTATTGAAGCTGCAAGACTTCCGGATGAATTGTCGCCCTCACTACGATGTTTTTGCAACCACCAAGCAAATGATTGTAACCGTCACCATTATCATTTGTAGTAGACCTACCATTTATTCTCCTGTAACTTTTACTCTGAGCGTGAAAACAATAGGTCATTTTGTACGGACAGCCTACAAGGGAATTAGAAGAATGATTTCAAAACAACAATAACTACTCAGCAAAACAACGCAGCATCTGTGAGATACAATATTCCCTAGTGTGATTCGAGAAATCAATGCCATAAATCCTAGATGGTTATTATTACTGTCTTTTCATTCAGTCTCATCAGCATCTATAATTTCAACCGAAATAGTAACCTTGACCAAATTTATTTAACTGCTGTAGCTATAACAAGAGGATTTCACCAAGTCCAGGCACAAATATTATTAGATACAGTTCACCTGATACGACTGGGATGCGTCGAACTATATAAAAAAGAAACCACTGTTGCTAGAACAATCAAAAGAGCCCAGAGTCATTGTCCATTTTATATTGTTATAGTGTACTGTGGCAGTCACGATGTCACACTTTTTCCCAACAAATTCAAGACAAAATTGGGTAAATTAAATACTTCGCAGAAAATGCATACACAAACAGTATACATGATATAGTAAACTACACCTACATTTTTTTAAATAATCCATTCTCTCAAAGTGTTTTCGAAAGTATTATGTTGGTGTGAGCATTTCTCCGTCAACATATGCATTTACTTCTCTTTTATTGTTCAAGCCCCCGTAAAGAGACAAATGTTATGCACAGCCATCTAGATGAAAATTTCATTTGTGAAGGGAAATTTATTCTGGGTCGGTTTCCATATTTTCGAACATTAACAATTGATATTTACTATGCGAAATTTCCTGTTGGCAAATCAAAAAATTAAGTTACTTGATGAATGATGGCAATTGCAAAATAGTTAGAGGCTCCTTTGCTGTATCGTGACGATTTGGTCTTATACTGTTTTATTTTCCCCAGTCACAAACATTAGAGAGCCCTTTATTTACGGAATTCAATCATGGAATAAAAGCGACTTTTTGGATTGTCGTAAACACTGGCAAATAACAATAACCATCGTAATACCATCACTTCCAACCCCGCCAAAATTTTTAGTACGCCAGGCGCACCTCCTATCCAGGTGCAATATGTTGCATCCTTAAGATAGCAAAATATTTTTTTGCCATTCTGTAGGAATAAGTCACACTTTCAGTCATATGGCGCACCATGTAACATTCATTAAAAGGTAAAACTAATTTACTATAAAATCAGCTATCCACCTCCGTTCTTTTCGACTACAGAAAAAAACGGAGTTTTAGGAAGGCAATGTACACAAAACCATAAAGTATACTTCAATTTTTTAAACACTCAACCTTCCGGTTCTTCCACATACCGTTTATTTCCCTATACGGATGGGTAGGTATACAGATGAAACTTCTAGATAAGTCACAGGATTAAAGAAAAAGAAAATTCTCCTTATCAGGGGCAACCATTTTTGACACCACAAAACCTCCCCTTGCCTTTAATACTTGTATACTTGAGAACCAAACTTATTCAACAACCTGGTTGTGTGCAAATTTTCTGTAATATATAGTATGATCAGTCATATGCGATTGTACGTGAACTAAAGGCATTGCACAATTAATTGCAACTATCTGCAAAATCATAGTTTGCCCATTCACATTACACAGTACATTTCTTACAACGTGGACAATTACACTAAAAACACGTTCTGAAAGACAATAATACACTAATAATAAAATTAATAACACAAGCCTTGTCCTAACATGACAAAATCGCATGCACTCCAAGGAATTTGACATTCATGGGCTGATTTCGAACTTCATATATTTTACTGCGATGTTGGGGGAATGCACTAAATCTTTGCACTTGACTGCGAACGATTGGAGCTCTGAGTCCATGGACATGACGGCAATAATTTATCCATTCCATCCCAAGCTGTTCGAATATCTAGTGCATCTTTTCGTACAGGAAGAACTATTAATAAAAGTCTCCGCATTCACACACACGCATTATCAGATCCTTTGCATAAATTAGTACCAGCGTTCAGAAGAAATCACAGACACATGCACGTTCTCCATATTAACCAAGAGCAATATGTCTGCTATTTAACCTGAAACCTTGCCCCATACCTTTAACTCAAAGAAATAGTGTCACGTCATTCTAGTCCCTGAACACGACATAGACAATACCAAGAGACCGACGGAACAATATTCCATATCTGGAATGTTAATAGCTACAAATTTGTAGTACTACGTTGGAAAACGCAGTCTTAAAATCTTAACGTTATTATTCGTTGCAAATAAATGTATCCAGGAGTCAGTCTTTTCCTTTCTCGACATACCAAAGGAAAGATAAATGGCTGACCAAAGTAAGATTCATCCGGCAACGAAAAATAATCACAAAAAAAAGTGAATCGATTGCTACATGTGACACAGACAATGAAAAAAAGTCTGGTAGAAAAGGATGATGCCGCATAAATTCAAGTCTGAGTTTTAGTTGTGCAAGTGCTTGCTTGCATTTACTCCGCTAAAACCTCGGCAAGTGCAAGCAATCTTTATTCTATTGATTCTGCAAATCATTATCTTTCCTTCTCTATAGACTTTATCTATAGAAAAGGTATCGACCATTTAATGCCCGATATACATACGTCCAAAGCGCTGGCAACACGCCACGCCCCATTACACAGAATCAATAATATCTGTCACATTCAAGCCTTAATCTCACCCACCAAAACAATGATGGACGTCAAAATAATCTCGTACGCAAAAGATCAGTCTGTTTCGACCGCAAGATGCGCTACCATGTATGTATGTATGTATACACATTACATACGCATTACACCAAAATTGATGGTGTATAGAATTGTCCGTCTAAGAAGTCAATCTACACTCTCTACACGTGGAACCTTATTAGTTGAATTCAGGCATGCAGTGGTTTATATTTGGCAAGTACTTTTGCTTAGTCGGAGATATGACGGTGTTCATTTTCCTTCTATATTTATAAGTAACATGAAAACTCTGAGATCGGCGGAAAGAAGGGCTAGGGAAGGGATGCAAAATGTTGGGGTTTCACAGAGGTTCAACGCGGTATGTTCTATGTAGGGAGAAGCGAGAGACTTTATCGATTTCAGGGCACATTGCTTGTATTTACTACCACCACCAAACATTTCTCTTCCCCCTGTACTTGATAGCTCGCAGGCAATGTAGGAACAGGAACGGTATCTGGGGTAGAACAAGAAATTCATGTTCATCTCGAAAAACTTTTCGCACCATTCCTCTCCCTCTTCTTCTTTATCTCAATCTCACAGTGTGAAATACTACTTACAAAAGTCCCATCGCGGGACTTTCATATGTCTCCCAGCTAATATAATATATGAGGTATGAAGCCATGATATATGAAGGGTGTAGTTCCAAAACGGTTCAAGTCCACATTTTTCCAAATGAAGATTTTTAAAAATAAATGTATTCCACCGGCGATTTGTCCCAAACCATTTTGTGAGGTCTCAGGGTTGAAGGAAATATAATATCATCTTTCTCAGCGTTTATTTCCTCCATTAGAACACATTATGAAGGAAACACTTTTCCACCTCTCATGCTAATTTTGCTAAATGGACTGAAACCGTTTCGGATCTACAGTCTATACATGTGTGCAGTGCACATACACGGACACATATACGTATATGTATATAGGTTAGGTATATACTATCATGGCATTGACCTAAGCCCGGCAACACTCCAGCCATCGGACCACAGTTTCCTCGAAGTTCTTTGTCACTTCAGCACCGAGAAAGCCCGTACTTTTGTCATCATCCATTTTCTTTAACTTAATCTTCTGAAAGGAAAAGTGTGAAAATAGTCCGTACGTATTCCCTAGGAACAAAATGCCACTTACTGATTCCTTTCCACACATGAGTTGTTTCCCACTTGAACGTTTCCCTCATGCTTCAATTTTCTCCAACAGGGGATCACAGGTCACACTAAAATCCACATCGACAGTAGAAGCTTTTCAATACTTTCTCCACCTTTTGCAAGTTTCATGATTAACCCAACAAAAACAATACAGTAAAAGCATACAATAAGCACCTTTCACTCGGATGAGCAAACAGGGCATCAAGAACCATTTGAACCCCCTCTAGCTCTAACACTATGTTCCCACAATCGTGCAGAGAGGATAAAATATGTATCTCATACAGAATTTTATTGTTGATCTAGGAAATTTGTTTTTATCTCGACCCGTCAAAGAATGGTCAAGGTATGAAAGATTTTTCGCGCGAAGCTAAAACGTCAGACAAAAATCGATTGCTTCATTCACACTGCAGGAACAAAAACAAATTTACAGACGTTTTTTCTAGTGTCAAATTTAATGGCGAGTTTTACAAAAACCTTCCACCATGGTTTTTATTGTGATAGAAAATTCAAGTGTGCAATTTCGGTACAAGTCTAAAATAGACGGTAAGGGCATAGTTCTTTCACAATTAAAATAATTATTTATTAATTCTGAAGTTCTAAAGATGCAAAACTGAAGTCAAAATACTGCTTTGAACAATGGGAAAGCCTTAGAAAAATATAATGTAATCAACTGTTTACACAAATTGAAAAAATGATCAGAAATTTTCTCAATTATCGAAAGATCAAGAATCAACAACTACTTTCATTTGCTTTTGATGCCAGATCAAACATGTTGAGTTCTGAACTCGACACGGTAAAATCGCCATAACTTCGTGAATCCTTTTCGGATTTGAACGGCGATTTTATCCTACTTCAGCAATAAAATTTTGAGTGGCATAAATATGCTTTTTCCACTTTCATGGTTGCAGAAACATGGATCTAAAATGCCTCTCGGGACACTGCACATACGCATATGTACTACATAACATACTTGTGTATACATATACATACATAGGTACTAGGTACACGTACATTTACTTCTCCACTATTATTGAATTAATTCGATTTTATTCCTAGTAATAGTAAAGTTCATGACACACAAAAGTTTGAAGTGTAAATAAGAGTATTTTGGGATTCTTATATTCGTTTCTACCTCGAACCCCTAATGCGATTTTCAAACTCTTTGAGCATAAACAGGAACAAATATGGTTTTCTCCGGCCGAATAATCCTTTCAATTAAGAATTATCTTCTCACGTGGTTTATGTACCAACTACCAACTCTTTTCCTACAGCTAATTTCCTTCAGCTTCACAGGACGGCGTCTTTATTTGAATTCAGTGCAACTGGATATACCAAAGAAAAGTTTACAATTCCTGTGCGTATAGAATTTGTATTTGTAGTTCTCGTTCACCCTAAAGCATACATTCCTCAATTGGAACTCGGCGAGTCCAACTTTCTCCAGTAATACAAAATGCAATAAAAGAGCTTCCTTATACTTTGCCGCACACTATTTCTTTCTCGCTCCCACGACGGAAGTCCAACTTGCCCCGTGAGCTGAAAATCTTGCGTCTTCAAAGCCTTACCCGCTCCCCTCAAATCTACTTTTTGCTCGAGGAAATACTTGAGTACGCGCATATAAAACGAATTTCGCTTCTGGAACTGTCAGGGGACGCAGCCAAAGTAAAATTAGGCAGCAAGCACTGCACAAGCAATACAAAGACTGTAGTACAGTTCAAAGAAATGCGACCGGGAGGAACCATTTACTCCCTGAAAACTATCACTGCCAATGAACTCAAAGTCCCTCGGTGTCAAAACTCGGGGCGAATCTCTCGCTTTCTCCTTTTATCTTTTCATTCCTGTACCATCTTCCTCCATAATTCCCTTGGTTTAAACATCACTAATTACGGCACACCTCCATAAAAACGGAATCACCCTGGAGTTTTCCCTTAACTGTAGCTCTTTTATGTATGGCTTACTGCCCATCAACATCATCCCTGTATTTCCCTACTAAGTTAAGAGCTAATATTGTTAACTATGAGGTGATGCAGGAATTTAGAAAATTACATTTCCGATATAATTTTGTGAGCGAATGGCTACGTCAAGAAAATTACTTTTCCACTTGATGCTCTTTCGCAAATGTTTGCAGTGTAAGGGAAATGAATCACAACTGATTGTGAGACACACGGATATACGAGAACGAGTTTAAGGAAATACACTTCGTGTTCCATTTAGCTACCCCTGTCTACCGCTTCAGAAAATCCAGTATGACAAAAAAGTTTGGAGTATTCACGGCCTAAGAATGTAAGATTGGGGATATAAGACGTAAGAGGGGGGATATTCACTCGCCTCAAATCCCTGTCTTTAGCACTGCGAGAAAGTGTCTAAACATCCCCACACATCCGTCCAAGTCCTATCTGTGTGCCGAGATGAACTCGAAACACATCCAAAAGTTTTTCCGTATACAAATGATGGGACGTGCCTGGCTTTAGATTTTTCCGTATGCCGAGTCCTTGTGGCGCATAATGCCCCATCTGATTCAATGTCCCGATCACTTACCTAATCTGATTTTGATTAGGTTTTAAAATTAAGTAAGGCCTCACATTTATCTTTACCATTCACTGTGGACCGACTTCGATTATCCTCCAGTACACCTACTTTATTCTTAGTGGCACGAAAAATGCATACCTATGCCCATAATAGGCCGCATGCTCATGCTATAACAATAGGTAATTTCATCTACTCAAAAAATACAAACCAAGATAGGAAAAAATACACTTTATCATGAAGACCTTTCTCTTTTCATGCTGCTACAATTATATTTTATTTTGCATTGCCTTAAGTGGATGAATTTCTTATTCGTTCGCATTCTTTCCTAAAAATATAACATCGGACAGTAAATTAGAAATAGTCGTCCTCATTCAATCCTAAAAGTATACATCCTCTGTCTATTGGATTTTCTTCCTCATCCCCCCAAAACATTTACTTTCTCTGAGACTGCAAATAAAAATTTCATCACTTCCATTCCATGCAAACTCTCTTCACATGATTTGTGTTTCCATTAAAAGTTCTAATATGCTCCTCTGATATGGCAGAAAATACGAGTTGGTCCTTCCACTCTGTGAGCCATAATTCTCTGTTGAATAAGCACTATTTACATCCCACCTACTCGAGGTTCCTCTTGGAAAAGAGATACACGTGTGTAGTACAGTACATCCATGCGCCATGCACAAGTCAAAGGAGAGGGAAATAAATCACGAAAAGACAGCGACTTCTTGTATACATTACATATGCGTGCACAGCACGCTTACTTACGAAGATGGGAGATTAACCTGTTCCTGAAGATAATGTTGTATAGCATTTTCTCAAAGTATTGCATAATCTTGATTCTTTTTTTTTCCTGTTATAATTCACCCCCACCCCCACTTTAACCTCATTTCCCCATGCCATACACACCTTTTAAGAATGTTTCTTTGTTTTTTATTATCATCTAATATGCAATTTTAATGCGATCACTACCGCAAGCGAACTTATACGGTTTTTTGTTTCTTCTCTAACCTTTTGAGCGTGAGTGTTTATTAAATGTGCAAAGGCGACATGAACGAAAGATGTTCGCTAAACCCAAAGCGCGTGCAGTACTTATGTGCACACAGTCGCCACGGGCACAACGTATTGTGTCCCATGTAGTCTCCTAATAATTCCGCAAAAAAAAAACACTATGAATATAACTGTAATCCTTTCAAAGAACAATTTAAATCAAGAAAATATTGACAGCAAACGCATAAAGAGAGAGAGAGAGGCGAGGAACATTGCAGCTATTATCATGCTGCTATACACATGCCTATATATATTAGAGGATTCACCATGCAACCAAAGTATTCCATCTCCTTTCGCTCCTAAACTATGTCGAGTATAAACTGTCATGAAGTTTCCTACATCTAATGGGCTCTCTCTCCCACTCTGTTCGTAAAGTAAACCCATAACACCCATGTTAAAAAACAAGATTCTTACTTTCTCATTTATGCTTACCTTCCTGATCCCTCAAATAATCCACAATTTGTACTTCCTTCAACGTCCAACTAAATTGAGCAAGTAGTTTTTGTGTGATTTTTATGACAATTTCAGTTTTTAGTTTGAAAGTATTAGTTTGAAAGTATTAGTTTGAAAGTCTCCAATCAGTCTGGTTAGATTTCCCTCTGATCAATGTATTAATTTATTTAATTATTCCCTGAGCCAGCCAAAAAAAAATTTGTAGGTGCAATGCGCACGTCTAGGTGGGCAATAACCTCTTCTTTACATTTCTTCCTTTTTATTGTGTTCACCGAAAATAAAATTATGGTATTAGAAATTAAGAGTGTTCCATCCAGAATACAAAAAAACGTGTAAATCACAGCAACCTGCAACCCTGTAGCACATGGCAGGTACATACTACATACATGTACAAAGTAGAAATGCAGGAGGGAAGATAGGGAAAAGGAACGTTTTTTTCCCTTCACTAATAAGACTTCGCTGAAACAGCCCACACTGAGCAAAGAGAAACACGAAACATCAAATATTAAATACATAATCCGGAACTGCCGAGAGGAGAATCCCCTAGTTCACGAAAGAAAGCCAGAAATAAGGCAAGTAAGAATACGAAGACCATCTCGGGTTTTCTAACACTGCAGACATACACATAATACACATATTATATGGTCTTTCTTTCTAAAAACATACTTTCCTTCGTCCAATCCTTCTTGGCAAGCTATCCTATACGTTAATATAACACTATTTTTCCTCCTAAAGCAAAACATACTACGTTACACAGGAAGTACGAGAAATCCGATCACGGACGCCAGGAGTCAATAGGGACCACATCTCCTAGGAAAAACAATATCCACTCACTTTTCCTGGTGAAGGATACATAAACCTTTGTAAAGGTAAAGGGTAACACGACAAAGTAAGATAAGAACTGAATTTCATGTTTTTTTAGTTTTTTTTATTTCTTACCTCACCTAATAATACGTACAAGTAGTGCGGTGTTCCTCCCTACACAAATACATATGGACGATATGAGAATGGATAAGCCTAAAATCCCAATAAGTGATATCCGGTATTAAAACACGAGTATAGTGCCTACGCAACATTTGTATGGCTGCTCTCAGAGTAATAGGAGCAAAGTTGATGCTACATTCTTATGTATACATACGTGGACGAATACTCGCACAGAAGTCGAGATTCTCATCCACCCACAGTCGTAAAAGTGGCTCATAAATGCCTGTCAGGTCAGACTCATTTAGTCACCATGAGTCAAGAGTATAAGCTTGAGTATTTGAAAAGTATCACAAAAACAAGGATGTATTAATAACGGAGTAATGAATTTGTTTTTCCACTGGCCACAAAATTATTTCTGGACCATCTTACATCATTATGTATATTTATATGATTCAAACTGTTTGGTGAATCATATACTGCGTCCGTTGAGGTGCATATTTCTCTAAGCCAGAGAAATTTGCAATAAATTTCTTTTATTCTGAGGAAAAGAGTGCGACATGAGTGCGATAAAGTCATGATTGTCTTTCATTTTTGGTTTGTAACTGTAACTAAAGAACAACATGGGATTTAATTTTTTGGGACGTTTCAACACAAAAAAGTTCTTTCCTTCCTACGCTTAACCTGCCGGCTTTACCGGTTCCTGTCACAGGTCCTTTAGAGTAGTGTGTAGACGTAGAAGTGTCATACACGTGCTCCTTAAGTAAATACAAATCTAACAATAGCAAGACCTGAAATGATCAATTCACCCCTCAATCCTATAAATTCCAGTGTTTTACGGATTTAAAATCTCTGAAATATTCGATTTTAGAGGGGTAAAAAATAACGTTAGTTACAATGCCTTTCAGGGATGAATTACGACAGAGCTACCAATTTTTTCAGAAGAAGAAATGACATTTCGTTACAGGACAATCTCATCCATGATTATCCCAGACACATTATAATTTCTACGATAATTGTGTGTTTTTGTTAGGTATTTTTTCTTTTAAAAAATTCTAAATAATCAAAATATACCCTAAAGAGCTTCATACCGGTTGCAGGAGATTTTACTTCCACGGGGTAAAATCAATTTTAGTCCGTCACATTTTCTTGCACATTCAGTCACACAACCAATGTCAAAATTACGAAGGTCAGATTTTTCACAGTTCGGTAATTATATTTTCGAAATTACAAGTTTTAGTCACATCATAAAAATTCAAATAAAAAAAGATACAAAATTTTAACTAAGATTCCACACACTCGAACCCACAATGTCTACAGCACACATTCAACACAATAACACTCGTATAGGTATGCGTATCCTTTCTGACACAAGCCGTACTCAGGAACCACATAAACAACAGGTGTGTTTAAAGTGTGGTAAATCTGCAACACTGAAAGAGCGATACAGTACAATTCCGATTCTTGAATGAGCTTGTTCGACCAATCTTTCACAGTTTATGTTGTAGGATTAAGAAGAAGTCCACCAACGAGAGAAGACAGTGTCTGTCTGCCTACGTGTGAGTGAGAGCTCCGTGTCTTACTGAATGCTTTCCTAATATGAATGAAACTAACGGTATTTTATACATACACATAACAACAGCTAATACTCGCCTCATTTAATGCATACCACAACACCAAGTCAACAACAACAGTACGCTAACATGAAGACCATAAAAACGATGGGAGAGAGAGAAAGAAAAAAAGGTTACAGTCAAATCCTCTCCCCCAATTTTAATGCTGTAGTAAGTACGTTTGGAATAAAAATAATGCTTACGAATAGATACACCTAACCTCCCTAGTACTTTCATAGCCAATAGTACAATGAAATGCAATTTTTTTCCCTACCCATAAAGGTGAAATCAAGTGCAAGTTTAAACGCTGAGCTGGGCAATTTTATCTTCTCCTTTGGAATGACCTCGAAACAAAAACGGATTGATGAAAAAATACAATCAAAACCAAAACATTGGTATATCTGTATTTCTCATTGTGGGTAGTCATAAACGCATCTTTTAATGAAAGTTCGAGCTCATTTTCATGAAAATGAGAGCTTTCTTTTTCTCGATACAAAGCAATAATAATTTTCATGTCAGAGTATGGAGTTAAAACTCAATTCCTTCCCACCCGTTTTGGACCATCCAAAAGTGAAACCACAACAATAGGATCACGCAAAAAAAAAAAGGGAATTTTGTAACAAAAAAAAAATCTAAAAAAAATACAACTCATGCTCGTTTTGACAACCATCGTTACCTTCACACTCGATTATGAAGCCGACACCAGCATTCTTTTTCCGATATTCTAACTTTTTCTCTTCATCAGAGGAGCTTTAAAAAAACTATCCCAAAAGTTTCAGCTACGATTCCCGTTACTAAATTTTCTTTTGTCTAGAGCGCACGGGCATCATCTTCAGACTCGTCAACTGTATACTCCTGCAGCCTTGATTGGGAAATTACTTCTCCGCCCGGTACTGTACGAGTGGAAAAATGCTCGAGGTGATTTAACTAACGAGTAATGAAGACAGTAAACACCCTGCACATTAACAATGTACAATCTATATGCACATGCAGACAATGCTACGACAAGACGAGAACATACTTACGGTAAAATTGACTGATTTCTGTTTCACAAAAACTTCAACGTGAGAAGATTGACGCAAATTTTTAAATTCACTGTCAAATAACTATTGAATCTATTTTTTTCTTTTTAACCGTTGTAAGATGGGCTTGTTTACGTGCAAGTACTAGGAAGAACTTGTCTTCCTCCAAAATTGAAAAACAATTTCCTCATAATCACGGAACTTTCAGCATCATTAAATTACAATTTTTTGAAAAAAAAGTTGCGTCTCTTTCTCCGTCTTACTCATGCCATTTCCGTCGTTTGCTGGTTTATTCCCTAGTTCTCCGAATACCCTAGCACATTCGATTGCTTTAAGCCTAACGTAAATCAAAAAATAATCCAAGCAACTATGCTGTCCACTGTAATTATTAAAAATTTTGCGTTTAGCTTGAAGCTGGAACCAACAGAATTTTAAATAGGTACTACTAGAAATCAGGATGAAGGATGAACCGACAAAATGCATGAATACGCTATTATAAATAATACCTGTGAAGACGTTTTTCATACAAGATGCAGAAACTGTGCCTTTAATATGAGTGTTGTGTAAGGAGGAGCGTATTACAATCTTGACCGTGTACTTTACTTACTCACTTCAATGAAAGAAAAAAAACCATGTGTTGACTTCCACCTATCATTTATAATTACATCCTTTATAACGCAACACGTTCCTTATTGAAAAAACTCATCTTTACAAGAAATACAAAACAGAAGCAACCCTTTCAACAAGTCTCGTTCTGACTCATTTGACTTACGTGCTGCATCTTCGTTCGACAGTTACTATATGCGATTGCATTTTATCTTTTATCTATACATGCATACAACGTCCCCTAGTCTTAACTGGGCTTCCGCCTACCATCACTAAAACAACAATACACAACACAACTAGAAACAAGAATCTCAAGTTATTTACATGATATAACTTATAAAACGAGTCCTAACCACCGTACATACATATATGTCATAAACATATATATATATTATATATGTATTATAAATTAATATTTTCCACCAGAAAATCCGAAAGTTGACAATAATTTCTGAAAGTATTATCACCAACACTCACCGACATGCTTGTTCTTATGAAATACAAGTATATGTCATTTGTAATTACTAATTCGTAAATTCTGTACTGTGTACTATCACTTTGTTGTGCAAATGCAAACGAAAACATCAGCACTGGTGTGTCCAACTACCAAATCCGTGCCATTTAGAGATTAACCTGGCCATATTGCACTAAATTTGCAGCTGGTGGATCCAGAGGTGAGTGGATCAACGTCTTAAATCCCAAGAACAGGAAATGGTGCAAACCATTGCTTGTCTATAGCAAGTAATTACCAATTACCTACAGCGTTTTCTTTCTTGGATCCCCTTGTATTCCGTACTACAGGACCTTTCATTCGATCATGACAGGGAACTGCATGAAAGCGTACAGTATTTTCCAAATTTCTTTCGTGATAAGAACCAGGATATTATAACAATAATGTTTCGGAACGAACAAACAATTTTCAGCGATATTAACTGAATTAATGCTTGTACATTATTACTGCTATTATTGTTATTATTGAGTATGCCCATAAAGCAAGAACAATAGCAAGGCTTCTCGGCTAATGAACTTTTTTCTCTTTTGTATATGTATTATGTATCCAAAATTTATGCTCTACGGGTAAACAGGTACACGCACATTGTAAGGTATACACGAGCCATGGCAAATACAGTCCAACGTGCGTATATACAGCGTTCCCAACTTGAACTTTAGCCCATCTCGCCATTTGGGCCACCATCATTATTGCGACAAGCACTTGATCGAATGAAACTTTTACTGGTACAGTGAAATTACAATGGCTCATCACACAAGATACATTTTTAAATTTTTAGGTGGTTTTTCTCATATCCGTAATGCAACACAAATCTTTGCTAGAAACTATCATCCAATAAATAACAGTGATGAAGCAAGTACAAATTCCCTCAAAAAACAAAATTTATCACGAAAATTCATGCGAATAAAGCATGAGACAGTAGTCAGTCCTTCCTGACTGCTTCATCGTGAACGTATAATGAGTAGCATTCTATGCAAACAAACAACTTATATTGTACAGAACTCTAATGACATGAAACAAACAACGCACCTGAACCGAATTTACAATACAATTTTAATCTAAACAATGATTTTAACAATAGTGCATTGTTGATTTTGCTCATGACAAATTGCACACACAAAAATAATAGGTATGAATACTGAGTTTTACAACAAAATTGCGTAAAATGCCCATCAATCGGAAACAAATTATGTTTTAGTTACTAATAATACCAAATAATATATGTTCTCTGTGATGAACAGTTAACTTAAGCTACATGTAGGATTCCTGTCTTTATCTACGATCTAACATCACTTTCAGCGTGATGTGATTCTTCGGTTTTTTCTGTCTTAACAGTCAAAGAAGAGAGCCTTATTACTCTCATTTACGGAATGTCAATATTTGCAAGTCATTGGTTATTCACGCAAAACATCCATGACAATTGAGAGGGAAGACATCAGATGACGTTTACTTCAGAGAAATTCCCTTTGTATGAATCTAACATGTAATCCTCCTCACCAGTAAAAGAAATGCTTTCACCCGAGTCATCAACACCGACACACCGTTTTGCCACGAGGGCCTAATAATTAGTAATCATACTATGACAACTGATGACAGTCTAGGAACAGATGACCGGCTGTGTTCATTATTCATGAATGAATATTATTTAAAGGAGTCGATCAAAATCTTTACTGTGTATAGATTACGAAAGATACAAATCGGTTTTGAAAAGAATTTTAGCGAAAAAGGAAGTACTGGTGTGAAATAAATCTGGACTTCATCCAACCTTGCCCTATGAAGAATCTTACTGATTCAATTTGGGAGGTTTTAAATATACCACAAAAATTGTAGAGATTTAACAGTACATGACAGTTTTTCGAGAACCCACTTGTTCCTGCTTTTTAAGGCAGCCTTTTCTCACCATCAAATACGTTTAAGATCACATCGGAAGAGTAAAACACAATTACCGGCGTAAGTTTTCAAGCAAACAACATCACTATGTGATGGAAGCCCTAAGCTGAGCAAATACTACTAATGCACAATCCATCTGGAATCATCGTTAATCTATCCTAAGTGCTTTTAAAGTGCTTGGATGAACACATTGGTGCAGAGTTTGGTTTTTTAAAAAAAGTTTTCGGCAAACAAACCAACAATACGACCAGTAATACTTTCTAGCAACTGTAATATGTACATACGTGTTGGTTGTTCTTTTCACCGGTTAGGAAAAACACATGGTTCAATAGAAAAGATGATTCACGTGCCTGAGCGTGTGTGCACTACGTAGGAAGTATAGTAAACAGAGGAA
This sequence comes from Disparrhopalites patrizii, assembly GCA_034698585.1. Taxonomy (NCBI): domain Eukaryota; kingdom Metazoa; phylum Arthropoda; class Collembola; order Symphypleona; family Sminthuridae; genus Disparrhopalites; species Disparrhopalites patrizii. Next base: position 59,473 of record JAQGBT010000161.1, read on the forward strand.
AAACTGTCTTTCCACCCAACTCTTCGTTAATAGCCACAACGGCAAAGTGAATGCGGGAGACGCTGGTGAAAGTGTTATTGCGGAAATCGATACTTCAATACGCGTGAAGAGACCCCCCGGAAAAAATCTCTTCCTCCAGCACTTGTGTCGGCATCGGTCCACAACTGCTGGTTTGTTCTGCTCCCAAGAATATGAAAACGGGATGAATTTCCGAAGCGACTGGGGAAAACGAGATTGCTATTCTATGCTACAGCTATGAGTAATGATGCAATTACTATTGTATACGTCTAACGTTTCTAATCCTTGTTTTTATCCCTTCCCATCTACGCTTAATTCGTTACACAATCGGGAAGTCATGCTTCGCAATCAAGCAATTAATATGCTGTCCTCCACGGCATCCTCGTCTGATGTCCTGCGTTTGGATAAATGGGTAATGTAATATATAGTACTACGAAAATATCCGCATATTTTTTTTTAGAAATTTGTCGCAATTTTTCGGCATGCTATGAGAAGATCATTGGACTAAAAAACTAAAAACTCCGTAACCATAAACACAATGCACATATTGGAAGCATTGTGAAAATGGCCTTTCTACCGGGGATGGTGATGGAAGCTATGGGACGGCCATCCGGGTAACTGAAGCTACACAGCACGTCCACAGGTTTCCGCCCGCATCCCTCCCTACCATGTTCCGATTCATCTTTTCTGCTTATTGTGAGAAATTGAATAGAAATCTTTCACAGACAATATTCACAAGGTATCTCACATATACACAACTGCATTCGTCCAAAATTTTCAAACAGTTTTGTAGTGTACTCACTACTACAAAACTCACATTGAATAAGACAAGGAAGCTCTTCATGTCTTTGTCACGTATACAAGCCGTAGGATTTGTCACAAAAATCCAGCGCCATCGTATTCATATTCATACATACGTTCCGTACTACATATTTACTATAAACCTATACTACCTACACGAATATTTTTTCCCTCTCTCAAACTACGGAGATGTGACTGAAGTACGCCTTCTAAAGTAAAAACTCAAACAAACGACACATGGCAAATTGGATGTCGTACAAAACTTGTGCTTGACACCTCTATTTGTCCAATCTAATCAAATTTTCCACGAGTGTTCTCTCTTTCTTTCTATAATTCACTAAGCTCTTGCTTATTAGGCACTTATGTCGGTAGTTCCATTCTCGCCAAATTTTATAAATACAACAGCCATACTAAAAACCACATACCTTCTGTACAAAATTAGAATAATTGTGGAATCATGAACAGAGCCACTTGCCATTCCACTTTTTCACTCATATTATAATTTATCATTGTTACAAAATCATGCATATTTTTCAAGAGCATAGGCAGAATCGTTACAGACAAAACCAATAATAATTAAGAAATGAAGATCGTAACCTCTACTGCACATCCTCCGTAGACATTGTTTCCCAGGTCTGTAGATAATATAGATATGAAACGTGTCTCGGGAACTCTGATAATTCTTTAAATAAGGCCGAAATACAATGACCCCATCCCTCAGACGCGTGCTATCATTAATCTTTACACATTACAACTCTGCCGCATACGGTGCTACTACTAGATAAAGTACAGCTTTTGAGGATGCAGATAGGAACCCGTATCAGGGTTTTGCTCCCTTCGAGTATCACTACACCGCTACGGAAAAAAGACGGATTCAAACTTAACCTACATTTTCAGCTTACTCTGGAGAAATCAGCGCGCCCGTATGCCTCCAGTTGGAGGTCCAAGTCACATCAATGCGACTTGAATGCATGTATGTATGTACTATGTAACTCTGTACTGCATGCAGTATACCTCCTGTACTTGACAGGATCTTATGGGAAGTGTGCTGTACATTGTAGCCACTCCGTAGTTGGCGAAAGGGAACATTCTCGCCCCGTGGAAAACTATCCAAAAGTTTTTCCTGGAAGAAAGCAGCTGAAAATCAACTGTATTGTAATGCTGATACATTGTCCCACAACAGAATCACTACAGTAGTACAATAAAAACTATACATCCCCGAAAAATCCTTCAATCAGATCTGTAGTGTGAGTAAAAGTTTCCGTGGGAGTTCAAACATTGTCAGAAGTAAGCCTGGCTGCAGCAAGCATCAGGTTGGTGGAAAATTAGAGAAGGATACAAAATACAGACGTAGATGTGTATGGATGAATACACGGGTAATATGGATGCCATGGAACTTTCTTTCGACTCACAAACAGATACACATACAAAATAAATGTATACACGTGTGAACATGTGCGCGAAAAATAATATGCTGCAAGAAAACTTATATATACACTATACACCAATTATAAAACAAGACTAGAATCCTACATGTCGCATATGCAATCAGTTCCAATCCGATTTTTTCTCTGCCTTCGTGTAACCCGTTTTTTCATCCAAATCCTTCGTTACAAGTGACCGAATATGAACAGCACATCCGCATGTCTACTCAACTATCAACACGTCGCAACGAACTCTAATCTCGGTGAGAATGAGAACACAGACAATCATTAAGTTTGGGTAGTACACAAATTTAGCCGATTATCTCAGCAAAACAAGACCCAAGCGGAGCAGTGGAGCACACGATTTTACAGGCACAACCAACACACAAACTACTGAAAAAATTATAACGGACTTCTCTAAGACAATTATTCACCAAGTATTAAACTTTATTTTGTTCTAGAAATCAGGCCCAAATGAAAGAGATTTGGAAAATGTTTTTTAAGGTCTTTTAAAAATTTAGTTCCAGAGAACACAAGAATAAAAACGATATAGTTTCCGTTCACTCAGACTAATTTTCATGATCAGTTTGAGTGAACGTTGCTGTCAACGGAGAGGTACAAGGAAATTATTAAGTTAGTAATAGTGACTAACTGAATATTGTACTAGACAAATTCCAACCGAACATTTCTGCCCGTCCGCCTCTACTCTGCTTCTATCGCTAAGCAAAGCAAAGTGCCTTTTACAAATAAGAAAATCGAATTTCCGTTCAAACCTTCCACTTGTCTGATATTGTCAGTCAACTCTTACTTTTGCGGACAAAGCTGGATAAATTCATTTTGTAACGTCGGCAGAAATATCAATAAAACACGCATCCTGGAACTTTGAGTAGAATTGATAGTACGCCTCACAACACGAAAAGTAGACTGTAAACGACAAAGCTAATATTAGAATATCGCAACTACTTTTTTACAGTCCATTTTTTGAAGACTATTCTTTCACCATATTGTGTTGCTAGTTTGCTATTTGCTAGTCCCCAAAAACGAGTTTAAGCAATGGGGCGTGGCAATAAAATCACTGTAGTGGTAATGAAGGAATGGAGGTGTTAAAGCGGAAGCAAATATCACAAAATTGTTATTATTTTGCCTCCTTTGGACCTCCGGCATGAAATTCTTTAAATCATAAGATCCGATGCATGTGTCAATGAAACTCCTTATATTGACAAGAAATGGAAAGGAAGCAACACCACAGCAATATACGTATACTTAACTTATACTTGTAGAACCAAGAAGTGCCTCACCAGAAGTTCGCGTAATTCCTCAGTGGCGCAAATGTATATGAAGGAAGGGTGCAAATGCAATCAAACCAACGCTTGCAGCGTACTGGAAATTATGCTTCTATATGACACCCTTTAATGGCTTACAGATTATGGCGCCGACATCTGAGATTAGATTAAAGCATGGATACGCGGATGCATAAAAACATCTAAAGTTAGAAATGATGTGAGTGTCCTTTCTTACCCAGGCAACTTCCTCCCGGTATGGCAAGCCATGTAAATCGCACATCCATGCATACTGCGTTGAAAATCCACCACAGGGGCCAATCGAGCCAGGACCTCCGCAAGACACATGTTGATAATTTGATGGAGTCACTGAAGCGGATGTACATCTTTCCCCAGAACCACTGCTACCAACCACTAAACTCGAAGGAGATCCAGATCCACTTTGGTTCAAATTCAAATGTGAGCTGACTAAGTTAACGTTCTCTTCTAGAGATGAACTGCTTTTTGACTTGGGATATGGCACGGGTGTCGTAGTCGCCGTTCCTGCGGTGCTGCTCCCAGCGCTCCCACTTCCACTACTGCTGCTTCCTCCGTCAAATGTTAAATCCAAATGCTGCAGTCTTTTCGCAGGAACAACGTCGATTCGTCTAACAATATTACTGGAATCCACAAGAAAAATCGTAAGAAATCATTGCCACATGAATAATGTTTTGTTTTGATTTTCTCTTTTCCCCGTAGGAATCAAGAACTGACCATTAATTCTGCAATTTTAGTGCTTTGCTTGTGTTTCCTGAAAAGAGTTGTGATTTCGGCAGTATTTTTTCTTTTCCCTCACATATAATGTTATAAACTTATTAGGAGAAAATAAAATTAAAAAATTGGGTCTCGGTGCTAAATTTCAATTAAGCGCTCATTTAAATAACCTGAGTTACTTCATTCGAAATTTCTTCCGTAAAACCACAGAAATGTGAAGTGTCGCAGGAAGTCGAATGAAGAATATTGAAAACATGGTTAGGAAACTTAGCCACAATATAAAATACATCATTGAATCCACACGTGCTCACAGTACATTTGTATATATAAGTTATGATGGAGAAGTATTTTAGCAAGTAGCACCGAGACTGTTTCAATCAAATGTTGAATTTGAGCCACGTTAGCAAATCTGAATCTTTCGTCTTGACATCAGTCAGAAAAAATAAAATAAATTGTACATATGTATGCTTGAAAAAAGTTTGAGCAGACACGGATTTGAAAAAAATCAGCTTACTACAAGGGAATTCCCGGAAATGTTTCACTCAATGAGGTTAGTAATACGACTATCATCCGGTCGATATTCTCGACTTTCTCGGGATCAGGTATCAGAAAACTGTGACTCTTGTCATTGGCAGTTAGGACCAGCTACAAAAAAAAAGACAATGAAGTTTTTTTCATGATTTTTTATTACACACGAGATCCAGCAGTGTGGTCAGGAGTAGTCATTATAATTTGCAGGCGCTTACCTGATTTGGTTTCTTGCTTTCAATTGCTTGGATTTCCAGGTAATGAAAATGAAAATCAATCTGGAACATCGTAATCAATATTTAATTACTAATATTTACTAAAGAACAAATGCACATTTTTAATTTTCGTCAACGCTTAATCATTTTTGATAATATTTACGCTTAATTTTCGTTTCTGCCGAACCCTCGTTGGAGCTAAAAGCATATCTGACAAGCTAATTATTTCCTGACCAACCCATGTTTCTCATTCGTTTTAGGCAGTTTTTCTAATAATCAGGACACAGTCTGATCAGTTGTGTTCTTAGGTCCATTGTGATTCGGTTAGAAACGAAAATGAAGCAGCGTTGCTGTATTGTACAAAAAATGTGAGCAGTCTTACCCGAGGAGGAACTTTTAAACAGAAAAACCGGCATGGACAAAAAACCTGAAAATAATAGTATTTTTTATATGACAAGTTATAACACTAATTTCTCACTGACACTCTCAATGAGTTGGAAAATACGAGGAATTCTTTAATTTAAATTAATACTAATTCTATTACTTTAATTAGTACTAATTAACTATCATAACACACGCTTATCATAACGACTGCAATGTATTTAAGGATTAAATGGTTCGTACTACAGATGCGCACGAAAGAAATTCTATTAGTGGAATTATATTAGTTTACTAGAGTAGATATACATATTTGATAAATTTGTATATACATTATGTGGAAAAATTAAATGCAGTGACCCTAATAGCAACATTGGATTTAAACTGTAGATAACATTTTCAGCACGGAATGTTCAGGATATAATTGTGAGGTAGGGAAGCACTAACCATTCTGTGGTACACGGCATAAAGCATACCGAGGGTGAAGTACTTAATTTGGACATCTCATCGCGGCCTTAATATCTAAAGTGATCATCTGCACAAATTCAACAATTCATATATGTTTGATTTAACGATGTATTGGGGTAGTGACTATTTTTTAAAAATATGTACAATTTTTATACAAGCAATATTTATTTTTAAAAAAAACTTTTGGGCTAATTTCTATGTTAAATTTAAATTCGCTCGAAACCTGCTGAGTCAGCAGATGATTGCTTCCACGTATGGCTGATTCCTTATACAATTCAAAATGTTTCCAACAATTTTTATTTAACACGAAAATAAACGAAAAAAAACATTTTTTTCAAAAGTTGAACAAATTCTTGTATAGATTTCCAAAAAAAACTATTTTCTGTCCCTGTACAAAACGTCTTAAGTCGAATATTTGGTAATTGTTGAATTGTATATATGTACTTATAGTATATATGTGTATTGTGTATATTGTATATAGTTATATGTATAGATTTAAGCATTTTATGCATTAAGGTCCCATGGAGATAATACCAATTTTGCACTTCACCTTCGATATACAATATACATTACATACGTGTATTCACAAAAATTCTATCCGAACTAAAATCCATATTAATTAATTAATTAATATGGATTAAATTAATTAATTAAGCCAAGAAAAACTCTCTGTCGTATACATTTTCCATTTTCAAAACCCTTCCATTCATATTTTATATGACGTCAAAAAAGAGTTAAATAAATCATATGATTAATTGATTTTTGAAGCTTAAAAATTGCTGAAGAATTAATTTCTATGCAGAATAGGACCAGCACTTACCAAAACTCTGTTCTCCGTTTTGTCTCCTTTTGACTCCAACTTGACCGAACATTTCAGTAAAATTTTCACGTGCTTGCCCAATAGATTCTTTATTCCATCTGCAAAAACCAAGAGATTTATTATAAAGCGCTTGCAGTAATTTCATCCATCGTATTATTTTTTCAAAATCGTAAGTGATTTTAGCCCAGACTTGATAACTTTATAATATGGCAAAGTTTGTTAATACTAGAGTAGATACAGCTACGGAGTACTTTGGTTATAGCGCCACTGTTTAATTAATTTCCGAATTATCAGTCCGTCACTAGTAATTATTAAACATAGGGACTTGTACCAGTTCCTCCACTTTGAATTTTTGAGATTTCGACTTGGATTCTAGTCTTCAAAAACCCCATTTTTCGTCATACATTTTCTGACACCAGCATACGTTACACGATTCATTAATACATAGTATTGCTGTGAATATTGAAAACCAAGTATTCGATATTATTAAACATATAACCGCTAAGAAAACTGCTTTTCCAGTATGCTGCATGCGTAATTGAATGTAGTTATAATTGGCCGCCACAAAAGTTTTTTCAACTCAAGCGTTATTGTTAGTGTCTGGGAAATGCCGTCGGAAATCAAAATCGGTCAGCTAAATTAGCATAAATTGTTTATCACTTCTGTGTTTGGTGACAATGTGGTAGTTAAAAAAACGCAAGAATTGCAAGCTACACAGTGGCATCACTTTTAGCCCACAAAGTTTGTAGCACGTATGGAATATATGAAATATTAATATACCCAAACGTGCGTGGTAGTGTAAAACCAGGAAAAACCACAGAACAAATAGAATTCCCATTTTAGTTGTACAGAATGCATTTCCCAAAAAAATGGAACCGTCAGACCGTGAATAGAGTAAAAGCATACATTTCCCAATGAACTACACTACCTGCATGTATTCTATTTCTATTTCACAAACTAATGTAACGGTTTAAATTAGAAAATCATATTTAAAAGAAAAATGTGAAGACCTGAGTATAAAATGCATAAGCCTGCCCTCCCCTCTGACAGACCCATAATATGTATATTAGTCTAAACGGAACCACTGACAAATTGTTGAGGATACACTCCATGATCATGACAGAAAGCAGAAGATGACAAAAAAAAATCTGTAATCGCTTACTCTTTCTTGTGATACTATGCAGACAAACTGTTATTTCTTTCCTATACATAAACATGTGCGTGTTGATGAGTGATGTGATGAGTGGGAGCGAGGAGCAAGTGCACATCGAACCAAGAAGATACAAAAATATAAAAAGTCTCATTTAATTATATGTACACCACACAGGGTGTACCATTAATATAAAAAATACGTATATTGTACTCGCATTTGTCTTGATATATTTTGCCCAAAAATAAATAAACATCCTAATTTAACCTGCATGTCTCTACTCCCTCCCTCTCTCTCTCGTTCTCTCTCTTTCCTCTACACGAAACGGAATTTTCTTACCTTTTCCCACGGTTCATTGTACAATATAGCGGGTTCATTTTTCGGTTCAAGCGTCTATATACCTACACTACACATCTCAGTAATGCAGTTTCTAAACATTCCAATTAACTCAAGTCAGGGTGTTGCGGCTCCGGTGTTGTGGATTATGAACAGTCCCGACGATTTCCCAGTAGCAAGAGATTCGTTATATTCGTTATATAATGTTCCTAACTTCCATTGTACACATTTTGGACATCAGTGACATGTTTTGGTAAATGTAAATACATCAACCGTTATCAATTCTATCTAATTAAAACAATCGCACTATGTAACATCGGAATGTACATCGGAAGGGCTCATTTTTTTTACTATGAACTATATGAAATACTACCTTCTTTGAACAGACAGAAAACGGAATCTTTTACGATCAGTTAACTTTCAGTGAAAATCAGTGCTAGCAAGTAATCATGAAACTCTGTGCCGCTCTTACATATCTGTCGTTCTTCTTCCAAAACATTTTGCATTAAAAAAACGATATAGGATACAGAAAATATGTAAGTATTCTTGCTTCAACACGACTGTGCAAAGGAAGATTAAAATTGGTACAAAGAACATGTGAACCGTGACTGCAAGTAATTACATGTGTGCTCCTTTATGAGAATCATTCGATCTGCTTCCATAACTCTTTATGTGCACAAGATGTATTCTCTTTATTGCTACATTACTAGTTGTAAAGGTTCTGTATTTTTTTTCTGTTCACGCGACGAAAGTTTCCTTTCGCTGCAAAATTCCCCAGTACTTTACTTACGTACACTCTTTCGTATGACCTGATTGAAAACATGCATCACATCGGAAAAACGCTGAGGCAACATTTTGAATTTACACATCACAACGGAAATTTGTTCAGGTGCATCCCTTTCTGACAAATACCAAAAAAGGTGTGAGGTACTTTCTTCTGCGGAGGTATTTTTTACCTCCGAAACACACGTCTTCTCAGCCATTATAATAAATGTCATGCTTTTTGTTTAATATCACAAAACGTACGAAGAAATATGATACATACCTATTATTTTTTTGGGGGTGTAGCTACCATATTTCACCACGAAAAGGAAATTGCATTCAAAATAGTACAATTGATACACCCACTAATGTACTGCTATTAGTAGATGAAGCCAAAACAAAGTGAACTAACAGCAAAGCCAACATAATAATTATTCGTGGGAAGATACGTAAGGACAATCATTTTTCCCATAATTTGGTAAACGGAACATGAATATGGGACATTCTTAATCGGGGAACATACCTAAAATACAGTTTTCTTACATATATAGGTATAGGTACATATACCTACATGTATTACTTTAAAATTCAAAATGCATACCTTGTGCAATCGTATAGCTTCTAGCTTCACGTTGTCATATTTCCTAAATTAAACCAAAGATGTTGCACGAAATGTCTGGATTTGGGCTTTTGGAAACAATAGTCGACATTAAATTTGTTTTTAAAAACTTACGATCATTTCACATTTAGGGCTTAATTATGAAACTTTCTACTAAATTACATGTAGTTCCGTGGCATACGTGCAATTTTACACAGGATAGATATGGAAAGAAAGTTCAGTGGTGTATTTTCTTTCAATCTCTTTTCTAACACGCCTGTAATTTGTAATCAACGGAAGTAGTAGACTGTACGAGTAAGCAACGGGTGAAGGGTTACCAAGAAGTTTGTATCATCTTTGTAATTAAATGTCAATGCCTTTTTCAACAATTTATTTATGAACTATCACCAAGGAATGCACCTGTGCAGGAAATACTGTAACCTTAAATACTAACGTTGACCAACTGAGTGAATAATTTATATTCCTAAAACAAGCCGCTACAGCAATGATGAGTTATAGAATGAAAGATCAGTTTACGGTATTAAGGTTTATGACATTTTTTTGTCTTCTGCACTTTTGCAAAATTACTCTTCAAGTTCGCTCATCAAAATAGAATATTCGAATTTAGTTTTCTTAGAAATACGAAAATATTTTCATTTAGAAAAAACAAATCGATCTGAATACGGAAAACGACAGAGTGCTTGTGAGCATTTGAAAATTAAGGAAATTATATTATGTTACCACAAGACCAAAAATAATCCTTACGATAAAATTCTCAACGACGAATAATAAAATTTATGTGGACGAACTTTAAGTGTAAAGCAAAGGGGCAGAAGAGGTCTTCTGACGAAAATCCATTACCTATGGGCATATTAGTAGTAAATACGTACTACGTATTTATGACAAGCTATACAACTGTAACTAACAAGTGAGTAATGATTAATGATTACATAATCAAATTTTTTTGAGATGTATACTGAAATGTGCATCACCGATTTGTTTTCGGAAGGGCATTCAAACCAATAAATAATAGTTATATGACGCAACAATTAAAGCTTTGGTATACTGATACTCTCATTACAATACGAATAATATCGACTGATTAGGCATGTAGGCATCTAGGCATATAACATTTCGTATGTCCCCATTGCCCCTCCCCACATATATCCATTCTTTACATCCAATAAAAGTGCGCTTACCGCATGATGAAAACGTATTGCGAGCCACAACAATTGCGTCAATATAGTAAAAATTTGTCAAAAAACCCTCACTGTCATTGGTTTTAATTTTGCTCTGAAATTATCAGATTGATGTCAGACTTTCCAAACTTACAAGAAAAACATGATTTTTAAATTTTCACTCCATTAATCAAACACAGAATGGCAAACAGACGAAAGTATACGAAGGGTCAAAGGCTTGTAAACAAGTATTCCATTTTCAAAAGATTAATAGCAATGCCAGTGATTTTCTGCCCGCGTAACAAGTAATGACTTTTAATGACTAATGATATGCACATCATTTAGGCACGATATCACCGCTATGTATTAAGTCGGCAGGAGGCGAGTCAAGACCCGTCAAGCATAAAAGTGCCAAAATTAGAAAAAAAAGGCAAAACTTATCTTTAAAATTTACATTCGTTAATCAGAAAACTGAATAATAAAACCACATACATTAACATTAAGCCAACTGATGCAAGAAGAACGCAAAGTAATTGCGATAAGCACAAAGAGCGCCTTGTGGAGGGAAGAGCTTATTAACTTATTGCTATATATAATCCTTCATGCTACAAAAGTACTATGTTCCTCATTATGTCAATGTTAGCACATTTCTCATCGCCATATAGGATTTCCTGATAAAAGCCAGAAATGAAGATAAAAAGATATTCGTTAAAACACAAGTTCTGGACAAATCTATAACACTAAATATATATTGAAAAGATAAAAAAATATTTGTCTTTGACTCACCGCTAAGCTCCTTAGTCATCGTTCCTTGATTGCTGCTATTTGACATCCTCTTCCTCATTAGCCCAGTTTTATTTGTGAAGGGAACACACGACGCAGAAATATATGTGTATAGATGTTTAGGAGTATATACATGTACATGTATACACAAGATCACAGATCGCTCTGATTCAACTTTTTAATTCTGAGCAGAACGAAAAAATGCATTCACTCGGTCATTTCAATGAATGCGATTGGGGTGTCTCCTGGCACACCATGAGCTAGCAAAGGACACTCCAGGGGCGAACAGTTGGCGATTTACTACAACACAAAATATCATATAAATCTATATTTAAAAGCAATTATATGTATATGATTTCGCTGAAATTAATTTCCTCAAGTCCAACATCAACCTTTCGTTTTCATACAGTTTTTGTGTCTATCTGTTTGACTTGAATATGGTGGGTGGTGGGTACGAGAACAGTTTTGCTTTGAGGAAACACTCAACCTCATAGGCCTGTACATATTTGTGTAGTGATTATCCCAGCATTACATTTGCACACGTCTGTCAACTTTGCATTTATGTAGTTTGATAAATAGATCCGACAAATCAAAATCAAGAGAGCGTGTTATTTGACAAAAGTATCAATTTCTATCTTGGAATGCTTTCCACCCTATGTTTCCGGTCACAGCAGTGATCAGTTATGTACACAATTTTTTTACTTGATCATGATCCAAAAAATGCACAATTCTCCCATAAGATCTTGGTAGTATACAAAAGGGGAGATTTCTTTGAAAATTAAATGCATCTCTTCTTTATCACCGACGTGGAAAAGGAATGGCACAACCAGAATAATAAATTTTAACACCAACAGAGATCTATAAATCGAACGATAAAAGAATTGTGAACCGGGATCACTCATTTATTTAGCAGTTCGACCATTATTTCAAATAAATATGCAATGTAATAAATGTTATACAATTTTATACACGACAATAGGCCGTATGCAGAATGCATTTACATGTACATATATGTTACATGCATACTATCAAAACGTGTTCCAAAAACTAAACGTATGTAACTTTATTTTATATGTTTGCCACAAAATCCCGAAACATTTACACAAACCAATGAAACCTGTGGTTGTGCTTGGTGAAACTAGCAGAACATCAAATATCCTGAATGTTTGCAGAATGGCAGACTGTCAGCACAAAAATATACACCCATCACTGTTTACATATACCATCAACAATACAAAGGTTTACAACAGCTGCCACGAAATGACATCATAATTCCATTTTACCTATAACCTTAAATTCATCACACAAAAAATATAATTTTGAAATTCCAACGAAAACCCTGGTGGATGATCATGCTTCCTCAATTCTTTACAGCATTGTTAGCCAATTAGTCATTTCCAGCCTCTGTGTAGCAGTGTAACCATTGGGTAAAGGCCTAGTATGTTCTCGCTAAATCAAAAACCGCTGAAAAAACTCAAACCTGACATTTCTACCTTATGCATAAATATTCAACAACAGCCGGAGAAAGTCAAATACACCGAAATTAAAAAACAAACATTTAAGGAAAGTATTCAAGTATTTACATTTTGGCACACTTACAGCCCCAGAAAACCACACACTGACAAGGACACAAACACTCTTGTACAACAAGACTGAATTCCATAAAATTCCGGTGAATCACTGGATAATTCGGCACACGATAAAAAACAAATTAAATTGTATGCTGAAGCAAGTCAACTACACAATCACCTCCAGCTTCGATCCATTACACGGTGACCCCAACTTTGAAAACTTTGAACACGCACCACACCAATGACAACATTCTCATCAATATGCGAATTCAAAAAAACACATGAAATCTCTCCCACATTTGACACTTTAACATATATAGGAATTCCTTCCTAAAAAAACTGTAAGGTCACATCTAAAAACAGTTCCCATCCACGCATTCACTTGACCCTCCCGGCAAACAAATCACCAAAAAAGGGATTTTCAAGCCCACAAAAACATGATCACAAAAAAACAACAATCGACTGCAGAATAAAAAAAGCCTTAACTTCCACCCGAAAGGAAGTATCAAGTCCGTAAACTAGTTTGAACTTTTTGAAATATAACTTCTTGTTTAAAAACTCCTAGTATAGACGTATCACTTGAACAATTATCTTTCCCTCTAGTCTTCCACCCCACAATGACTCCACAAGGACTTAACTGACTTCCATGTGAGCAACCACAAACGAGCGTTGGAAACCGAAAAAAATATTTAAAAAAACAAAATAAAAACCAATAAAACTTTACTTTTTCCTTGAAATCATCACAGTTCACAGTGTCACTTTGCGTGACGGAAGTCTACTGCCCTGATGTCGGTTTCCTTGTATTTAAAAAAAATGCAATATAATACCGTAACCAAAAAACAAAACAAAACAAAAAATACACAGTCGTGGGAATTTAAAACCTGTAAGGAGAATTGGTTTTACAAAAAAAAAAAATGTAGATGGTTTACAACAGTCTTTCTTTCGGGAACAAACTCACTGTACATTCAGGGTAAAAAATCCGATTTATTAACAACCACAACACTCTCCAATATTCCCAGTTGTTATCTTGACCCAGGGAAGATTTCGACTAAAAAATAAAAAGGAAGAGAAAATCCGGGAGGAATGAAGAAAAATCCGAGAGACTATGGGCTTTCCATTGGCAACCCTTCGTCTTTGCACTTGAAAATAAAATTGCTCATTCTGCGCAGGCAAAGTATCCCCAAGAATGAAATTCACCTTTAGAGAGAGAGAGAGAGAGAGAGAAAGAGCGAGAGCGAGAGCGAGAGAGAGAGAGAGAGCGAGAGAGAGAGAGAGAGAGAGAGAGAGAG